>JAXCGZ010017250.1:12500-15000 GCA_037179515.1 Halocaridina rubra | reverse complement strand
TCCATGTGCCACATGCAATTTGTGTGCAACTCCGAGAATGGCACGCAAGTCGCACATGACACATGGGACATGTCACGCCACCTCTGTGTGAAAGGTTTCATATATTTTCGGATGTTCATTCTGAATTGGCGTGCCACGTGGCATGCGACGTGCCCCTTTGGTGTGAAAGCGGCCTTACAGATTTTCATTTCTTTGATGTTCAAAAGCTAAATGACTGTTGTTTAAAATATTTGTATGTGTCATTTTGATGTGCACAGCTCTGAGTTTCTTCTCACTGATGCTAATTCCATGCATGGATAATTTTTACAATTCTTTCGGTTCTTAAAGTATCTATCAATCTATCTATATATCTATCTATTTATCTATATATCTATCCATCCATCAATCCAACCATCTATCTATCTATCTCTATCTATCTATCTATCTATCTATCTATCTATCTATCTATCTACCTACCTACCTACCTACCTACCTACCTACCTACCTACCTACCTACCTACCTACCTACCTACCTACCTTCCTTCCTTCCTTCCTTCCTTCCTTCCTTCCTACCTACCTACCTACCTATCTCTTGTTTTGATGTGTAGTACTTCAGTAAATTTTCCTACTGAAGGCATAACCTTGAGGAGACAAGGTAGCATTTCGCGATGCTTGATTCAGAGGTTGGGATATAATTGATGTTCTATGTATGCTTCAGTAGCTTTCTTCCAATAGAAACTAGTCTTGAAATTATAAGACTTAGTGCCGGTTTTACGTCACGGACTCCCTTTTCTACCAAGGACTAGGACAGTTACCTTATTGGGAGGGACTTGTTTTGGCAGCTCTAATCATTACCCTGAGTGCATGCCCTTGCTAAGTTCAGACCTTGACGGGGCGCGAACCCTCGACCTGACGCCTCAGAGTTGCGGACGCTACCGCTTGAGCCACGGTGACTACTAAATGATAAGACTTAGTAATATTTGGTATTTGTTTCAGAAATTTTGAAGCTTATGTTAAGAAAGTTATTTAATGGTTTTATATAGTATTTGTACTTCTGTGTTGTTTTGGTATATAGGAACACTGAAGATGGATGGATGGATTAATTCGGTTTTACGTCACGAACTCCCTTTTCTACTAAGGGCTAGGACGGTTGCCTTCTTACGAAGTAAGGACTTGTTTTGGCAAATGTAATCGTTACCCTGAGTGTATGCCCTTACTAACTTCAGTCCGTGACGGGGCGCGAACCCTCTACCTGCCACCTCAGAGTCGCAGACGCTACCATTTTGCCACGGAAACTACGTAGGAACACTGAAGAGACTTATCTTATTGATACTAAAACCTTCAAATGAAAAATGGACCTCATCTTACAGTCTGTGTCAAAGAATTTGATCCTTGTATTGGTTGTTTAAGCATCTATAATTCTGTCTTGTTTTGATATGCAGTGTGGTGATATTTTCTTTTCTTATTGAAGCTATAACTTTGAGAGCAAGATTAAAATTCCTTGGTGTTATTTTACCATAGATTTTCATCCTTTTGATACTATATAGGTAATGATTTTTCTTAAAAGCATTTCTATTTCTGTCTTGTTTTGACGTATGTTACTGTAAAATTGCTTCTAAAGAAACTTTAATCCATACGAGCGATAGTATTTGAGATTTATGGATCTTTTCTCTTCCAGAGAATATAATTTTTTTTATATTATAAAGTTAATTATATTTCTTGTATTTCTGTTTTTTTTCTTGTGTTGATAGATACAGCTACTTTTTTCATCTAAATGAAACTAATATCAATACAAAAACGAATATTTTAATTTTTTTTGTTCTTTTTCAGAGATTTTTTTTTATCTATTTTATGTCCAAGAGGTAACAGTGAGATATTTTGACATTTATATTTCTATTATTTTGACATACCTTTCATCGATATCTTATATATCTTCGTCGTCTAAGAGAGGTTTGATATTTTTTTTCTAATGTTCAAAAGGGACTGATTTTTGTTATGATTATACCTGTTATTGTGCCGTTTTGATGCGTTCTTCACCGAATTCGTATTGAGGTCTTAAAGAGATAATATCAACATTTCTTGGTGCTTGTTTCATAGAATTAGATTTTGACGTTTTTGAGAAGCAAAGGGAAACGGTAGCTGTTTATATTTTTCTCTTATTCTATATTGCTTTGATGTGTACTTCGTCAAAGTTTCATTGAAGTTTAGAAAAGATAAGATCATTTCATGGTTGTGTAAGTGGGATTTGATCCCTTTTATGCTATATCTATTTCTGTACTATTTTGGATGCAAACTTCATCAATATTTTATTGAAGTTAGGTATATATAAGGTCATCATATGGTTGTCTAAGTGGGGTTTGATCTTTTTTTTTAAGTTACAAAGGTCTGACTTGTACTAAACAATGTAATAGATACTTGTAAGGTACCTGTTTACTTTTTATGTCTGAAGCCTTCTAGTGATGATTAAGTTGATGACACTGAAGCTTATATATCCAGATAGCTTCAAGGCACGGAGACGAAG
>JAXCGZ010017250.1:0-10000 GCA_037179515.1 Halocaridina rubra | reverse complement strand
TTTTTCTTATGTATGAAGAGAGCCGTGTGTGCGTAAATATGAGTGTGTATGTTTTTTTGTGAGTACCATTCTTGCATGGAGTGTGTGTTATGGTTAGTGTAATTATATATGTGTTTGAGAACATGTTAGTAAACAGAGAACTAATACATACATACATACATACATACATACATACATACATACATACATACATACATACATACATACTTACATATCGACAAACGGACAGATAGACTAACTGACACACGCATCAAGTGAGTAAAAGGCGAGTGTACTTCACTGTAAAATGAATAATATAAAACCAAAGGTATAAGAACTGTAAGTCTCAAAGGCAATGAATAACTAATTCAGGCTCTCCCGAACAGGGGGAGGTGGGTGGGGAGGGAATGAAGTGGGGGGTACAGGGAGGGATGGAGTGCCTGATGTATAATAAATAGAAGTTCACTGGATAAATTATACATTAATATTTCTTTAGAAGATTTGTTCCCAGTACGGTTGACTGGATTTTCTAGGTGATGGGAGGAGAGTGGGAGGTTTTGGGGGAGAGAAAGGGGGAGGAGTTTGGATAATTGGGGTAGGGGGGGATGGAGTTCCTGATGAATAATAAAACAAGTGACATTATATAAATTATACATTATTATTTCTTCAAAAGAAGATGTGTTATTTGTATGGATGACTGAACTGATAGGTGGTGGGTGGAGTTAGTGAAATTGAGGGCGGGACATTGGAGGAGTTTGTCTAATTGAGGCGCTTAATGGGGGATGGCCTGATGTACATATAATAAAAAGAGGTGACATTGTATAGATTACACATTGCTATTTCTGTAGATGAAGAATTGCTCTCAGTAATAAAGATCGAAGTGTTAGGTGGTGGGTGGAGTCATGAGGTAGTGGGCGGGAAAGGGGGAGGAGTTTGGCTAATTGGGGTGGAATTATGTATTAATATTTTATAAATGATGCCAGTATTGTGTTAGATACTTATGGATTGTCGTTTGAGTGTATGTATTTATATACATACGTTATACTTGCCTAACATACATAAATAACTGAATTAGATATGTAAGTGTGTGAGTACATCAATACATACTATCATACTTAGAATATACACATGAATACAAAATATAGAAAAACTTACATATGTATATTCATGCACACCATAATGTATACGTACATAGATACACGAGTACAACTTGCATATATTTATATACATAAGTATATTCATACATTAATGCATACATACATACATACAATGACAGTCGTACAAATTGCACATACTTACATACATAATATTTTCATTCCTACATTAATGCATACATACATACATACATACATACATACATTAATGCATACATACATACATACATTCAAACAACATGAATACATACATACGAGTATATTAAAGCAATCATTAATAACTAAATGAAAAAAAAATCATGTAGATTAAATATGATTAAATCAAGCATAAGTAATTATATAGAAATAAAAAAAATAGATAAAATTAAATAAATAAATAAATAATTTAATAAATAAATAAATAAATAAAAGTAAGAAATGAGGGAAACAGGAGCCAAAATTTTTTTTGCCAATCCATTTATGCAGAATTTTATTCTCGCCAAAAAAAAAATAAAGTAAAATAATATAAATATGAAAATAAAAATAAAATGGAAAGGCAGAAATTTTTATTTCGTGATATCTATGACGCAATACCGAAAATAACTTTTAAAAACATACCATGCTTTTATTTTCACAGTTTAGTTATTTACAAAAGAATATATATATATATATATATATATATATATATATATATATATATATATATATATATATATATATTTATATATATATATATATATATATATATATATATATATATATATATATATATATATATATATATATATATATATATATATATATATATATATATATATATAATACAGGGTAGTGCATAAGTTTTACCAGAGGGTACAAAAACAAAGAATGATAGTTTGGAGCGATTTATTACATTAACTACATTATTGCTAAAGCAAAATAGAATCCATAATGGGCTCAGTATTTAATGTTGAACTTCGCACTGCCCTCCCAGCCTGCAATTTTGAGTGGTATGGGGGGGGGGGACAGCGATTCGAACGGATCAGTGTTGAACTCGGGATCCCCCAACTTATTTTGCAAATGCCTTTCAATATTTGCTTTGGAATACCGATCAACGACACGCTCTTGGATCATGTTATCATTCACCTTGTCTTTTAAAGGGGGGTTTACACTGTCAAACGGTTCGTCGAACGCTGTTCGACAGACAAGTGTTTGAAGTGATGTTCGAACGTGTGAACGGGGTATTTGGTTGTCGAACACGAATCTCTTGTCTGTCGAACCGCGTTCGACGAACCGTTTGACCGTGTAAACCCCCCTTAAGATTGCTCCAGTGTGTTCGATGTGTTTTAGGTCCGGTAAATTTCCAGACAATTTTTTGTTTCGATTGAAAAAAGTCAGTCCCAGAATCCTTTATCATATTTTGCGTTTCATTTGCGAGAGACTTATGAAGGAAACTCGTGGAGGAAATATATTTCGTCATGATTCAACATGTTTCCAGACTCCTAGATCCTGAACACCTTTCCCTCAAAATTTCATTGTGAAAGTAAGTTCCTGTCCATCTCTGTCCCTCTTTCTGGCTTAGCCATAAGAGGAGCTTCACAGTGAAGCACAGAAAAATTCCAATGGAATTCCGACACACTTCTTGGCATTGTTCATAATCCTCATTCTCTTCCACACTCAATGCTTAGATCCTGTCATCCTGAAAATTAGTACACCAAATTGTCCAGATGATAATAATAATAAACCTTTATTTCCATTACAATACAGTGGGTATTCGTCAGCCGGGGCAAGCCCCAACCCCCCACGGTGGTGACCAACCACAGCAGTACCTACCAGGAAACAGCTTAAACTCTCGGTCTTGGACGGGAACCGATCTCTCGACCTCGTGAATGCGAAGCCAGCAGGCTAGTACATATGAAGAATTCGTCACTTGGCCAGAGGTAGAGGGTGTCTTCCTCCTCCCATTGAGCCAAAAAATCACGAAACCAGAGGTGATTCTTAGCAGTTACAAAGGATTTCATGGGCTTTGGATTCGCGAGAAAGTCCCACATTCTTCCTCGCAAACGGTACTGACGAACCATCTGCCGATTCACAATCATCCCTCCGCAGTCATTGATCTCCTGCAGAACATTTGCATTACTTCTTCGTCGCTTCCCGCGTTGTTCTGCAATGATGTCTCTGCTTCTCCAGGAGGAGTTTTTCTTGTGCACTGAAGTCAGTGGTCGTATGGATGGTGTCATATCCCTTCTTCCAAATGCCAGCAACCCAATGTTCACTCGGCTGCCCACTTTTGGGCAATGACGGAAGCTTCAACTTCCATGGACTCACAGTAGAAATTTGCAGGGATTTGGTCAACTACACCAACAGATTCCTCGTCTTGAACTTTGAATTCCATAGGGACAAGCCAATCAGCAAGTTGTTTGGAAAACAATAATGAACAAAGTAAGAGAATTTACAAGAATTTTGCCTCCATGTTCGCCTGAGTGTCGTAATATTCGACTAAATAGGGCGGAGCGAGTAGAATGGGAATCCTCTTCCTCGGCAAAGAGTCAAGATTTGCTTTGACTCGACCAAATTTGACTCGATCTATTTATAAATAGAAGTAGAGTTTTTACACTATAGAATTTATAATTCTCTTATTTCTCCTATGTCCTTAAGCTGCTCCTTTTGCCTCTTCTCAAAGTTTTCTTAGTGCCCGGGCCCGATTTGTTCCCGTCCGTTGTCACACTCATGAAAAACAAGCTGAAAAACAGAAAATAATCCCACAAAACAGGAAAATTGTATTTATAACCAAAGGCTCTTCTACTCAAAAAGAGAAAATCACCAGTAAAAAACTAATGTGTTTTGGTATTTTCATGAAAAAAGATTTTGTTTTTATTCTCAAATATATAGCATTTATTTTATGAAAGATGAGAGAGAGAGAGAGAGAGAGAGAGAGAGAGAGAGAGAGAGAGAGAGGAGAGAGAGAGAGAGAGAGAGAGAGAGAGATAGATAAATGGATAGATAGATAGACAGACAGACAGACAAATTGATAAAAAGACAGAGTGAGTGAGTTACGAAAAAACATAAGATACCTTGAGACGAAGTGATTAGATATGTCACGTTTTCTTCCCCCTTCACCACTTTGACCCTTGATATAAACAATATGTTTACTTTTGGCTCTCAACAGAAACGCTCCCCATTAGAGGGTGACGTGCCTTCAGGTACGCGCAGGTATTTTGCTTGCATTGCCTGGCGATCAAGCCGAGTAAGGAGTGGGGATTTAAGGACATTCTCTCTCTCTCTCTCTCTCTCTCTCTCTCTCTCTCTCTCTCTCTCTCTCTCTCTCTCTCTCTCTCTCTCTCTCTCTCTCTCTCTCTCTCTCTCTCTCTCTCTCCTCTCTCTCTCTCTCTCTCTCTCTCTCTCTCAAGTGATGTTACTTATATTGAGATATATTTATTTTTCATTTTCCTCTGAATCTTTTAATTTTTCTTTTTACGTAGATATTTTCGCTCTCTCTCTCTCTCTCTCTCCTCTCTCTCTCTCTCTCTCTCTCTCTCTCTCATCTTTCTATCTTTCTCTCTTCTTGCACACACACACATACCACACACACACACACACACACACACACACACACACACACACACACACAGACATACATGCATACAAATATATATATATATATATATATATATATATATATATATATATATATATATATATATATATATATATAGATATATATATATATATATATATATATAAATGCAATCTTACACACTTGCGCACATCTATTTCATTCTACATCTATCTCTTCCATACTTAGCTCCACATATGCGGATAGATCACGAAAGAGAGAGAGAGAGAGAGAGAGAGAGAGAGAGAGAGAGAGAGAGAGAGAGAGAGAGAGAGAGAGAGAGAGAGAGAGAGAACAAGTGAACTTGTAGGACTTCGCTACCATTGTAAAGGTAAAGAATGGCGACCCAATATGAAATAACCCCCTGAAAAATAGATAAGAAGAGGTGACTATGTGATGATGAAATAGATAGATTATTAGTTATCAGAGGATCCTGTTCCTGCTTCCCACCTTACTTTGTTCTGAGTTCAACCCTCCTTCTCCTCCAAGAGGTTCGTACTGCTTTTCTATGCCTGAAAAGAGGTTACTCCTTGTCCTCCCGCCAAATGGGGATTGTGTAGTTTTTTTTTTTTTGGCAGAAATATATAGAGGATAAGAATGAGGCAAGGAAAGTGGCTTCCCTTGCGTGATAGCCATCCCCTATGTGCTTAGCAAACTCAGTGAGTACATCATTAGATATATGGGGTTTGTGATGGAATAGTTTCCATGATTCTGGTTTTTCGATAAGGGAAAAGGTCTTCATTGTAGCTTTGGGATCAAAGCTAGGATCCGCGTTTAAAAGGAGAGAGAGAGAGAGAGAGAGAGAGAGAGAGAGAGAGAGAGAGAGCGAGAGAGAGAGAGAGAGAGAGAAGAGAGAGAGATAAAAGATGAGTTAGGATGGAAATGGTTAACTTTGGCAATAGACAGAAAGGAAGAGATGTGATTGAGAAAAGACATTTGAGAGAAGATTTAGATGACATTGTATAAGATATCCATAAGGAAAATGTGATTGGGGAGAAGAATTAGAGAGATGTGAGTGACTATGTCCAAGATGACTACAAGGATATGTGATTTGGAGATGATAACAGAGAGAAAATACGAATTATATTTTCCAGGATACCTAAAATGGAAGAATCTGAGATGTATGAGTTACAGTTTCTAGGACGAATATAAAAGAAAATGTGATTTTATAAGGAATTTGAGGGAATATTTCAGTTACAATGTTTAGGACAAATATAAATGAAGAAATGTGGTTGGGATAAAGAATTTGGGATTAGATTTACTATCTAGTATGGATGTAATGAAGAATGTGATTGCTGTAAGGAAACTAAGATTTCTATTACAATGTCTATGATAACTGTAAAGGAAAATGTGATTGGAGTCAGGAATTTCAAAGCTCTGAGCAACAGTGATTAGAATTAATATAGAGGAAGAAATGTAGGGGAAAATAATTCTAGATGAGCTTTAGGTTACCTTTTCTAGCATAAATGAAAGGGAAAATGTGATTGGAAAATATAGAAAAATAGAACTGGGTGGTAAAATGTGATTTAAAAGTGGGAAAAGGCTAAAATAGAATGATGAATAAGATTGGAAAGAAAACGAGATTAGGTGTATGAAATGCATTAGAAAGGCAATAGAATAAAATGTGATTTGATAAGGAGTTTCGGCTGCAGTAAAAATGTGATTTAGAGGAGAAACAAAATGGAGCGTTTAAAAATAATAGAACAGTTAATAGGATGAAATGTGATTTAAAAACATGGATAGGCTAAAATAGAATGTAAAAATTTGACTGGACTGTGAAAGGCATTGAAGGCATTGAAAAAATGGCGAGGTAAAAGAGAAAATGTGATTTAGGAGAAAGAATGAGGAAAATTATGTGGATTATGTGATTGGAGAGAGAAAGGAGATGAAGATTTTGTAAATAATTGAAATGTAATAGAGAAATATGTGATTTGGTAAAGAACACGATATAAAATGTAATTAAGACTGTGGTTTGCAAGACAAACATAATAGAATTTTAAAAATATAGAAATATAATAGAGA
The DNA here is from genome assembly GCA_037179515.1 of Halocaridina rubra. NCBI lineage: Eukaryota > Metazoa > Arthropoda > Malacostraca > Decapoda > Atyidae > Halocaridina > Halocaridina rubra. The sequence continues at coordinate 3,271 of JAXCGZ010017250.1, read as the reverse complement.
AAATGTGATTTGGAAGAGAGAATGATATAAAATGGAATGGAAAATGTGATTTAAAAGAGACAGGAGGAGCATTTTCGAAAGGAAAAGGTAATCGAGTATAATTTAATTTAGAAGTGAGAGTGAAGTAGATATGAAAATGTGAGTTGAGAGAGAAACGAGATAGAGCTTTAGATGGAAAAAGACTGTAGCGTAAACTGTTATTTAGAAGAATTAATGGAATAAAAAAAAGACGGAAATGTGTAAAAAAGTAAAATATGATTTAGAAGAATGGGTGAGCTAAAATCAAATATAAAAATTTTATTAAATAGAAATACACGATGAGTCTTTTGGAGAGAAATATAGAGAGGTGAGAGAGTAAAAGGTGTTTTAGAAGAAAGATTGGAAGAACAAAAGAATGGAAAATGTGATTGGAAAAAGAAATGGAAGAAAAAAGAATTAAAAATGTGATTGGCAGAAGACAGGAACTGGAGTGTTATGTTAACATTTAAAGCATAAACGAAACTTAGGCAGGACAGAACTGCGTTTATCCATATTATGAGTGAGAAAATGTAAAAAGACCCACATGGAATGTGAGTGATAAACATGGAAAATGTGATTGTAAAAAATGGGAAGCGTTTCTGCGAAATGTGATAAGGAGAAAGGGAATGGCAGATGTGATTGGAAAGTTGCATATAAGTGTGATGAAGAATAGGAATGGATGTGATGAAATAAAAAGAAATAAAAAAATTAAAAAGGATTTTTTTAGAACAAAATGTGATTAGAAAATTTGGTGAATTTTCATGTGAAAATGTAATGGATGTGATGAAATTAAAAAAAAAAGGATTTTTTAGGAAAAAATAAAATGTGATTAGAAAATTTGGAGAATTTTTATGTGAAAATGGGATGAAAAGAAAAAGAAGAAGACTGCAAAATGTGATTAGACAATTTGGAGAATTTTTATGTGAAAATGGGATGAAGAAGAAAAAGAAGAAGACTGCAAAATGTGATTAGAAAATTTGGAGAATTTTTATGTGAAAATGGGATGAAAAAAGAAGATTGAAGATAATTTAATGGAAAATTTCAAATTAAAATTTGAAGTAAAAAGGATTAGAATAGGGTCATATGGCTTATAGCATGAAAGGAAGAAAGAAATAGAATAGAAAATGGAAGAAAAAAAAAGAAATATTAAGAGATGAAAGAAAAATGTTGAATAATAAGAAAAAAATATATCTTGGAATGGAAAATGCAAATTAGAAAATTAGCTTTTACTAATGCAATTGGATAAAGAACTTTCAAGAAAGCGGATTAAGAGAGAGAGAGAGAGAGAGAGAGAGAGAGAGAGAGAGAGAAAAGAGAGAGAGAGAGAGAGATCAGACAAGAAAGATGCTTTTAGACATATGGAAATGATATTAGAAAATTCATAATGGACTTTTCTTTTTGGCTTTTCCTTTGGCGGTGGTTGTAAAATAATTTTTCTTCTTCTTCTTCTTCTTCTTCTTCTTCTTCTTCTTCTTCTTTCTTTTTTAAAAGTTAAAGAGAAAATTAAAGTGAATTTTGGAACGAACAGTTAAAAAATAATTTAATAATTCCTTTTAAAAGCCAGAATTAAGATAAATTTGTTTACATAATAATGAATATTTATTTTTTATTTTTGTTCGGGTTTTACGACACGGACTTCCTTTTCTATCAAGGGCTAGGACGGTTGCCTTCTTGCGAAGGACTTGTTTTGGCAGGTGTGATCATTACCCTGAGTGCATGCCCTTGCTAACCTCAGACCGTGACGGGGCACGAACCCTCGACCTGACGCCTCAGAGTCGCAGACGCTACCGCTTAAGCCACGGTGACTACATAATAATGAATATTAATGACATCTGAAAAATATCATTAAAAGTTATTTATATATCTTAAACAATCCTACCACTGGGAGAGCAAGTCATCTTAACTCTGTGCCAGCTCCTAGCCTGGTTCAGATGAGAGGGTTGATGACTTGAAGGTCATTTATTTGTAGAATCTTGAGCCAACACCAGCACTATTCCCTATGGCATTATTGAGAATAGCGACCCAATATGAACATGGGAAGAGATACTGATAATAATTGATTGATGCTTGGCACCCTTTTGAAAATGGCATCAATGGCTTATGAAACTGCCAAGCATTCTTGAATACTTAAATTCTCTCTCTCTCTCTCTCTCTCTCTCTCTCTCTCTCTCTCTCTCTCTCTCTCTCTCTCTCTCTCTCTCTTCTCTCTCTCTCTCTCTCTCCTCTCTCTCTCTCTCTCTCTCTCTCTCTCTCGTTATGTACCCAAGTTTCATATATTTATTCTTGGAGAGCTCTTTTTTATCCAAGTAGCGTAAAATACTAATAATAATATTATTATTATTATTATTATTATTATCATTATTATTATTATTATTATTATTGTCATTATTATTATTATTATTATTATTATTATTATTATTATTATTATTATTATTATTATTATTATTATTTAATACTTCTAATCACAGAATATATAAACTTGCATTCACATAAAGTCTAAAAAACACCGAGAAAACTTCAACTATAAATTAGAGAAATTTGTCTTAATATTTACTCATAATATATGTTTAATTAATTAGTTAAGTAACTTATTTATATATTTCATATATTTATTAATGTATGAATTTATTGTTTTTGTATGTATTTATAGTATTGAATGAATATATTTTTTATCATATTTATCCGTGTTACCAAATTAACAGCTAAAGAAAGTTTTTTTTTTTTTTTTTTTTTTAAAGAATGATCACAGTTCTACATGGCTTCTTTTCTCAGTTTTACATAATTCACTCTTTCACAATGATGGAATTCACTAACGAATACTAAGTTTTTCTTGTGTTTAATATCGCCTTAAATCTTAAGACACCAGTTATCAATTTACATGTGGCTAAATTATCGAAAAGAAAATAGTTTTCAATTTCCATTTGCCTTAAGAGAAATGTTACCAGTTTAAATTATGGCTAAATCATTAAGAAAATACTTTTCCGTTCATCTGTGTATTAAAAAATGTGTTTTCAGTTGTTTACGGCTGTTCGTTCCGGTTTTACGTCACGGACTCCATTTTCAACCAAGGGCTAGAACGGTTGCCTTCTTGCGAAGGACTTGTTTTGACATATGTAATCGTTACCCTGAGTGCATGCCCTTGCTAACCTCAGACCGTGACGGGGCGCGAACCCTCGACCTAATGCCTCAGAGTCGCGGACGCTACCGCTTGAGCCACGGTGACTACTATCAGTTTTTTTATGGCTAGTTTACT
>JAXCGZ010017249.1:92500-94109 GCA_037179515.1 Halocaridina rubra | reverse complement strand
AGAGAGAATACAAACGGTATGCTACATTTATTCTTTTTTAATAAACGTGTTTTTTTCTACCTGCTTCAGAGCCTTTACTTCGCTCGCCAACGCATTATGGTAAAGGCTGAGAGAATCGGCGAAGTTAAAAGAAAAAAAATTGCATGCGACTGGGAATCCCTTGTGAGAAATTCAGTTTGAGAGATGTGCAGTTTTCAGAGCAATGAGTATCTCTAAAACAATTAAAACTTTTTTTGTAAATGATGTTTTAGATGTGAAATATGAGACTTCTAATCCCACAGAACAATGATAATGATTTTACAAAACATTCTTAAATAATATTAAATAATTATCACGAATTCCAACTGAAGTTTGAGAGTACTCCGATTAAAGAATTTTCTTCTTTAGAGTTCATGTGAAAACCTTTTTTTCTCTCTCTCTAGATTTCTTTCGTACTTTCGTTGAAAGTGACTAATCAAGTTCTGTCCACAAAGTCATGGCAGAGAGAATGCTGTTTTAAATATGTGGAATGACACCAATTATGTAAATCAAAGGTAGGTCCTCGATTTGTTCCGGTTTTACCTCACGGACTCCCTTTTCTACCAAGAGCTAGGACAGTTGCCTTCTTGCGAAGGACTTGTTTTGGCAGATGTAATCGATATCCTGAGTGCATGCCCTTGCTCACTTCAGACCGTGATGGGGCGCGAACCCTCGACCTGACGCCTCAAAGTCGCGGGCGCTACCGCTTGAGCCACGGTGACTCATTCAGTTCAGCCTCGAAGGTAGGTTACCAACCTGGTTCTAATTGGCTTGAATTTCTACAATTCATTTCTTCTTGGATTTTAAGCCGACATATTATGCACAATAAACCTGCTTAAGAAGGTCCAAAATCCACTGAAGTTTTATAGGGTAATAAAAAATAGCATGTTTTCGAAATAGCACTTTTAATTTATACGGAAATAGCAGTTGATGCATTATTTTTTTTTCTTCTGCGCTACATGTTCCCTATTCATTCTTCCAGCACCTGTGCCTGAGAAAGGATTGTTGATGATGCTATTGAACCATACAATCAATAAATATATAAACAGATAGATAAACAAATAAATAAATAAATAAATAAATAAAGAAGTAAATAAATAAATTAAAAGAAGCAACAGACGACCGTGTGAAACCACAATAATCCGACAGAGTGTTGACAGAAATCGTGACTTTTTTACACAAAAGTTTTTCTATTTTTTCCAACCAGACTGTCCTTTTTAGTATGGCTTCCAATTTAAACCTATTAAATCCTTATTTGACAGGTACAATATGCCATCACAACACGGAAAATAATTTATTATTATTATTATTTTTTTTTTTAATATAGCCAATCACGATGTCAACTGCTCATTAACAATAGAGTCAACTTTGTGAAGGTATTAAAAAGAAATTTAAAAAAATAATAAAATAATATATATATATATATATATATATATATATATATATATATATATATATATATATATATATATATATATATATATATATATATATAAAAGGCACACCGTCTCGATGCCTAGCATCACGTACTCTCCAAGTGTCTTATCAGTTCAGCAGAGCATAAAAGCGGTCCGGATTCTCTCTCTCTCTC
>JAXCGZ010017249.1:80000-87500 GCA_037179515.1 Halocaridina rubra | reverse complement strand
AATGAGTGGAAGAGGAGGAGGACAAATAGGGAGGGGAAGGAAAAGTGCAGAAAGGTAAAAAGTGAGGAAGAGTAGGAGGAGGAGGAGAAGGCGGAGGAAAAAAAGCGAGTAAGAGGAGGAGGAAGAAGAGGAAAGAGTGAACTGGTAGAGGAGGATGTGGAAAGAGACTGAAGAGGAAAAAGGAAGAGGAGGAGGAAACACATTGATAAGGGAAGAGGGAGAAAGAAACTGATGAGGAAAAAGAAAAAGTGAAGAGGAAAAAAAACGAGAAGTATGAAATAAAACAGGAGAAGGAGGAGGAGGAGGAGGAGGAGGAGGAGGAGGGGGAGGAGGAGGAGGAGGCCCACGTAGACATTAAAATCAATTTCGACCCAAAACATTCACAAGAATCCAAGGTTGGATTATCAAATCTCTTTAAAATATGATACACCATGATGTAAGAGCAAAAAACTCCAAGGGTGTTTCGAATAGTTCCGGTTTTACGTCACGGACTCCCTTTTCTACCAAGGGCTAGGACGGTTGTCTTCTTGCGAAGAACTTGTTTTGGCAGATGTAATCGTTACCCTGAGTGTATGCCCTTGCAAACCTCAGACCGTGACGGGGCGCGAACCCTCGACCTGACGCCTGAGTCGCGGACGCTACCGCTTGAGCCACGGTGACTATCCAAAACACTTTTTTTTTTTTAATCAAAGATATATTGATCACCCGTGAATTTTTTTTTTTTTTTTTTTTTTTTGCACTAACAGTTCATATCCTATCAGCGATTTTGCACCAATCATATATAGGACAAAAATTGACAGAACATCACTAGATCTGAAAATATAAATGAGAAAACTCACAGAAAGATCTCAATGCATCAGTAAGCTGGAAGCGGTGAAACACTCTCTCTCTCTCTCTCTCTCTCTCTCTCTCTCTCTCTCTCTCTCTCTCTCTCTCTCTCTCTCTCTCTCTCAGATTAGATTGTCTCGAATCAACATGATGTAATTATGCAAAGTTCAAAATGTGAAGCTAAAGGGCAAGCGATTGCTTAAGAGATCCCGTTTTTACAGGTGTCAGTAAGATGGCAGCTTTGTCATGGTCCATGGTTCAGGAATTCATATTACACTATCACAAGAATTTTAGTTTAACCAAAAAGCGCTCTAGAAATAAATAGAAAAAGAAAAAATAACTGTAGGTCTCAAAGTGCCAGAAAAACTTCTATGCTATCTTAGAAAAGCATATTGGTGAATTGTCAAATGTGTTTTAAGTTTGAATCCTGGTCACGGTCTTTTTTGTGTTTCATGTCTTCACACTTGATAACCTGCTTATTTGACCAATGTACGTGTCAATAGATACAAGAAAGTAGACTAAGATGGTATGGTCATGCCGTTAGGAGGGATGAACAGTATGTTGGGAAGAGGGTGATGGAAATGGATATACAGGGTAGGAGAGGGAGGGGGAGACCAGAGCGTAGGTGGATGGATTGCATCAGTGAAGACCTGAGGTCTAAAGGTTTGCTGAGTGATGAGGTATGGGACAGGAACATATGGAGGACACTGGCCAGAAACATTGACCCCACATAAAAGTGGGAAAAGATGTAGACGATGAAGAAGAGGTGTCAATAGAACAAGATTTGAATCAAATCCGAAAATAAGCTATGACTGAGCCTCGGAAGTAGGAGTAACTTAGACATCCAGTCAAGTGTGGACAAGCCCTTCTCTAGCAGTTAACGGAAAGGTTACATAATTCTTCTAAATCAGGGGTTCCCAACCTTATTTGGCCGTGCCCCACCAAAGCACTTCTAAAATCCTATTCACCCTCAGTGACGTATACACGCGAGTGTTCCGGTTTTACGTCACGGACTCCCTTTTCTACCAAGGGCTAGGACGGTTGCCTTCTTGCGAAGGACTTGATTTGGCAGATGTAAGCCTTACCCTGAGTGCATGCCCTTACTAACCTCAGAAAGTGGGGAGTCGGAAAGTACTTTGTGGACCAATTACACAGACACACTAATATTTTTATGTCTATATGCTGTATATGCACCGTATGTATTAACTCACACACACACACACACACACACACACACACACACACACACACACACAAGTAGATTGCTGCATACCTGTCACCAAAGTAGGTGTAATTCATGCCAGAGAGAAATGGTTCGATAATGGGTGTAAAAGAGCTAAGGAGTGGAGAGACAAATGCTGGAAAAGGTATAGGAGGAGAAAAAAACATAAATGCCTGGCAAACCTACAAAAGAGCAAGAAATGACTACCTAAGTAAAAGGAGAGAGGCAGAGAGAGACTATGAGAGGGACATCACCAGGAAGGCTAAAGAAAATCCCAAGCTTTTCCACAGCTTTATCAGAGGAAAACTGAAGGTAAAAGAACAGGTTTTAAGGCTAAAGAGAGCGGATGGAAGCATCACTGAGACGGATGAAGAGATCTGTGAAGAATTGAACAAGGAGTTTCAGTCAGTATTTACAGTAGAAAATACCCCACCCCCTCAGATTGCAGTGATAGAAGCTCAAGGGCTGGTATTAGAGAACATCAACCTTACAGCCACAGAGGTATGCAAAGCGCTGATGGATTTAGATGTTCATAAAGCTACAGGTCCCGATGACATATCCCCTCATGTGCTTAAAAAATGCGCAAACACAATATCAGTGGCACTAAATATCATATTTAAGGAGTCACTGGAGTCGGGGGAGATTCCAAGATGCTGGAAACAAGCAAATGTGATACCTATCTTCAAAAAGGGAAGGAGGGATACGGCTCTGAACTATAGACCAGTTTCCTTGACCAGCATAGTTTGCAAAGTTATGGAGAAACTACTAAGGAAACATATCTCTCTTCACTTGGAATCCTTCAACTTTTTGTCAGTGAAGCAACATGGCTTCAGAGAAGGTAGATCAACAGTAACAAACTTATTAGAATTTTATGATGAGGTAAGCCAAATCTTACAGGAAAGAGAGGGCTGGGCAGATTGCATATTCCTAGACTTCCAGAAAGCGTTTGACACTGTTCCACATGGGAGACTTATTAGGAAGCTGCAATCAATGGCTAGAATAGGTGGGAATGTTTTGGAATGGATAAAAACTTACTTAGAAGGAAGGGAACAGAGGGTTAGAGTAAGACACTCAGTGTCTGAATGGAGAAGAGTTAGTAGTGGAGTTTCACAGGGTTCAGTTTTAGGGCCACTTTTGTTCCTTGTATATGTAAATGACCTACCAGAGTCTGTAAATTCATTCATGAATATGTTTGCAGATGATGCAAAGATTGTGAAGAAAGTAAAAAACGAGAACAATGGTAGAGAACTTCAGGAGGATCTAAATAATCTGCATGAGTGGTCAGAAAAGTGGCTAATGAAATTCAGTACTTCAAAATGTAAGGTAATGAGAATGGGCACAAGTGCAAGAAGGCCCAAGCTTGACTACTCGGTGGCTGGAGTACAACTTCAAGAGACAGAAAATGAGAGAGATCTAGGAGTAAACATACTGGCAGATTTGTCTCCAGAAATACATATAAATGGCATAGTAAGGGCAGCATATGCATTCTTATCAAATGTAAGGGTAGCCTTCAGGCACATGGACAAAGAAATGTTCAGAAATATTTATGTAACCTATGTGAGGCCAAAACTCGAATATGCAGCCCCCTTTTGGAATCCGCACTTGAAAAAGCACATAGCTAAGCTTGAAAAAGTTCAAAGACATGCCACGAAACTGGTGCCAGAAATACGCAATCTAAGTTATGATGAGAGGCTGAGGGAATTAGACTTACCATCACTCGAAGCTAGAAGAGTGAGGGGGGATATGGTGACAGTCTTTAAATTCCTTCATGGTTATGATAGAGTGGATAGGGATCGATATTTTGATATGGCTGGCTCTAGAACTAGAGGTCATAGTTTGAAGCTTCGTAAGAAAACTTCTTCGCAGGATGTAAGGAAATACTTTTTCAGTGTAAGAGTAGTTGATAATTGGAATTCGCTAAGCGAGGAGGTAGTTAATGCTATCTCAATCCATAGTTTTAAGGACAGGTATGATAAGTATCACTAAGTATAAAATGGAAGCGATCAGGAGACGGGAAGATACGAGCTTTGGGCTCTTTCCCGTAAACACAATTAGGTAATCACAATTAGGTAATCACACAGACTAACCAGAAAAAGAAATCACTGTTAATAACACATTTTCGAACTGCCCCCCTTAAAAATCAAATTGCCCCTGTGTGGCGTGCACCCCACGTTGGGAACCATGATTCTAGACCTTCGGTAATACAATCGGTAGTGCCTCATGTACATTGACGGATTGTTAAAATTTAATATATTGTAGGTTCGAATAAGTGTCAGGGTAGTAGCATGTGCATATAATGTGTAATTACCTAATTGTAATTATATAATTGTGTTTACGGGAAAGAGCCCAAAGCTCGTATCTTCCCGTCTCCTGATCGCTTCCATTTTATACTTAGTGATATTTATCATACCGGTCCTTAAAACTATGGATTGAGATAGCATTAACTACCTCCTCGCTTAGCCAATTCCAATTATCAACTACTCTTACACTGAAAAAGTATTGTCTTACATCCTACAAAGAAGTTTTCTTACGAAGCTTCAAACTATGACCTCTAGTTCTAGAGCCAGCCATATCAAAATATCAATCCCTATCCACTCTATCATAACCATGAAGGAATTCAAAGACTGTCACAATACCCCCCCCCCTCAATCTTCTAGCTTCGAGTGATGGTAAGTCTAATTCCCTCAGCCTCTCATCATAACTGAGATTACGTATTTCTGGCACCACTTTCGTGGCATGTCTTTGAACTTTTTCAAGCTTAGCTATGTGCTTTTTCAAGTGTGGATTTCAAAAGGGGGCTGCATATTCGAGTTTTGGCCTCACATAGGTTACATAAATATTTCTGAACATTTCTTTGTCCATGTGCCTGAAGGCTACTCTTACATTTGATAAGAGTGCATATGCTGCCCTTACTATGCCATTTATATGTATTTCTGGAGACAAATCTGCCAGTATGTTTACTCCTAGATCTCTCTCATATTCTGTCTCTTGAAGTTGTACTCCAGCCACAGAGTAGTCAAGCTTGGGCCTTCTTGCACTTGTACCCATTCTCATTACCTTACATTTTGAAGTATTGTATTTCATTAGCCACTTTTCTGACCACTCATGCAGACTATTTAGATCTTCCTGAAGTTCTCGACCATTGTTCTTGTTTCCTACTTTCTTCACAATCTTTGCATCATCTGCAAACATATTCATGAATGAATTTACAGACTCTGGTAGGTCATTTACATATACAAGGAACAAAAGTGGCCCTAAAACTGAACCCTGTGGAACTCCACTACTAACTCTTCTCCATTCAGACACTGAGTGTCTTACTCTAACCCTCTGTTCCCTTCTTCCTAAGTAAGTTTTTATCCATTCCAAGACATTTCCACATATTCTAGCCATTGTTTGCAGCTTCTTAATAAGTCTGCCATGTGGAACAGTGTTAAACGCTTTCTGAAGTCTAGGAATATGCAATCTGCCCAGCCCTCTCTTTCCTGTAAGATTTGGCTTACCTCATCATAAAATTCTAATAAGTTTGTTACTGTTAATCTACCTTCTCTGAAGCCATGTTGCCTCACTGACAAAAAGTTGAAGGATTCCAAGTGAAGAGAGATGTTCCCTTAGTAGTTTCTCCATAACTTTGCAAACTATGCTGGTCAAGGAAACTGGTCTATAGTTCAGAGCCGTATCCCTCCTTCCCTTTTTGAAGATAGGTATCACATTTGTTTGTTTCCAGCATCTTGGAATCTCCCCTGACTCCAGTGACTTTTTAAATATGATACTTAGTGCCACTGATATTGAGTTTGCGAATTTTTTAAGTACATGAGGGGATATGTCATCAGGACCTGTAGCTATATGAACATCTAAATCCATCAGCGCTTTGCATACCTCTGTGGCTGTAAGGTTGATGTTCTCTAATACCGGCCCTTGAGCTTCTATCTCTGCAATCTGAGGGGGTGGGGTATTTTCTAATGTAAATACTGACTGAAACTTCTTGTTCAATTCTTTGCAAATCTCTTCATCCATCTCAGTAATGCTTCCATCCGCTCTCTTTAGCCTTAAAACCTGTTATTTTACCTTCAGTTTTCCTCTGATAAAGCTGTGGAGAGGCTTGGGAATTTCTTTAGCCTTCCTAGTGATGTCCTTCTCATAGTCTCTCTCTGCCTCTCTCCATTTACTTAGGTAGTAATCACTCGCTCTTTTGTAGGTTTGCCAGGCAGTTATGTTTTTCTCCTCCTATACCTTTTCCAGCATTTGTCTCTCCACTCCTTAGCTCTTTTACACTCATTATCAAACCATTTCTCTCTGGCATGAATTACACCTACTTTGGTGACAGGTATGCAGCAATCTACTATCTTCCCATAAATCTCACAAAAGATGTCATACATTTCTTGTACAGATTTGTTGTAAAAGAAGGTTCTCCAGTCAATAACTGCAAAAAGCTCATTCATTTTGATGTAATCTCCTTTCGGATAGTTCCTCCTCATTTCCTCAGTGCCTCTACTCTCAGGCAGAATATCTTCAATGATATACTCCATTAACAACACACAGTGGTCACTCTTTCCAATTGGTGGTTCATACTCAATTTTTTCAATATCCAATACATCATCTGTAAATACCAGATCAAGTAGTGATGGCTCATCCCCACCTCTGGCCCTCGTTGGTTCCATTACATGTTGGTGTAGGAAATTCCCTTGTGTGCAATCTAGGAGTCTTGCCCCAAATGAGTACTCACCACTGTGTGGGTCAAGATTTATCCAATCTATCTCCTTATGATTAAAATCTCCCATAATCAAAATCCTACACTTTCTCTCCCCTGCCATGTTAACAACTGAGTTTATGACTTCAATAGTACTATATGACTTTCCTCATAAACTTCTAGCCTATTCTGGTTCCTTGGTGGGTCATATACAACAGTTATTATAATGCTCTCTGATCCAGTATTTATGCGAGCAACAAGAAATTCCTTGAACTCACTTTCTATAGCCAAGTTTATTTCTTCAACTTGAATCCTTTCACTTATGAGCAGTGCTATCCCTCCACCAGTCCTCTCAGATCTTTCAACCCTTAATATTCTGAAGCCCTTAGGAAAAACTGTGACACTGTTTATGTCCTCACTCAACTTAGTCTCTGTAATTGCTACTATATCTGCCTTACTGTTGTGAATCCTATCTTTTACTTCTACTGCCTTACCTGCTAATCCATCAGCATTTGTGTATAACAATCTTAATGAGGCCCCATCCCCTGATTTTCTGTCATTATCTTCTTTATCTCCCCTTTGTCTGGAAGAACTCTGAAATGAAAATTTTTCTTCTCTTTTTCATTTCTTTCCTCATTTAACCTTCTTGCTTCTTGCAACAAGTTTTTGATCTTTCCCATGTCTTCCTATGTTCTGTATCGTCTAATGAACACTTCTTTGAATTCTTGAAGGTCTTTTAGACTATTTTTCTCAACAATATTTC
>JAXCGZ010017249.1:70000-75000 GCA_037179515.1 Halocaridina rubra | reverse complement strand
CAGGAAGGCAATCTTTCCAAATGATTCCTATTGCTGAAAGAGAGGCTTGGAAACATGAAGGCAAGCTTTCCATAAGGTTCTTATTGCTGAAAAAGAAGCTTGGAAACAGGAGGAAATGCTTTCCAAATGGTTCCTACCTTTGAAAGAGAGGGTTTGGATGCAGGCGAGTTGGTTTTCAACATGATTTTGACTGCTTATATAGTGGGTTGGAAGCAGGAGGGCAAGCTTTGTGTAATGATCCATACTGCTGAGAAGAGGATTTGGAAATAGGGGAGCAAGCTTTCCAAATGGCTCCTACTGCTGAAAGAGGGATTGAAAACAAAAAGGAAAGCTCACCATAGGATTCCTATTACTGAAAAAGAGGATATGGAAGGGACTTCGATCTTTACAAATAGTTTCTACTATTGAAAGTGATAAGCTGGAAAGAGTAGGGAATTCAAATGGTCCCTACTGCTGAAAGAGAGGATTTGGAAAGAGGAGAGCAAACTTTACAAGTGGTTACCACTAATGGAAGACAAGGTTCGAATCAGGAGGGCAAGCTTTACAAATGGTTCCTAATGCTGAAAGAGAAGTTTGGAAACACGAAGGCAAGCTTTACAAACATCTCCTCCTGCAAAGAGATAGACCATCAGCCTATTTGAGCTTCAGACTATTCAGCAACCCTATTCTGTCAAGAATCAATGGAATGAATCACGTTATATCTACCCTAATATTTACGTTGTTTAATGAGGACTTCCCCAATAACCACCTTACTACAACGAGACATTATTTTTTTTTTCTTTCAGCTATTCTTTTCTGCAACAGAGAATATAATTTGGTGTAATATTTCATTTTTAATGGTTTAAGCATTCCATATGACTCTCATGAATATGTAAGCGAGTACATTGATCAAAAAACCTCTTGACAATACAGTCACGTGTCAAGATTGGTTCTTAGATTGTTCACTGAGTCTTAAAGCGACTCGCAATAGCAGCAAAAGAGCATTTGTAATTTTGTCACATACCGTCTAAGCTAGACAACAGACCTACTAGTAAGCTGTCAGATTATCTGGGCAAAAACTATATTCTTATTTCATACAAATATAAGAAAAATAAAACTGAAAATTACTCTGAATTTAAAATAATAAACATATTAAAACAGAACGTCACTTGAGTAAAGAAATCTGAGTTAATATACACACACGAATTCTAACCATTGTAGATTTATTATTGTTGGCAGTCTGTGTTAAATAAAATTTAGTGATTTGATACTTCATATTAAAAAAAAAAAAAAAAATAAAAAATATATATATATATATATATATATATATATATATATATATATATATATATATATATATATATATATATATATATATATATATATATATATATATATAAATATATATATATATATATATATATATATATATATATATATATATATATATATATATATATATATATATATATAAGACCTTACACATACAGTATATAAACACATGAATAAATAAATAAATAAATAAATAAATATGCATACTATATTCTATAAGTTAACATAAAAATTAGATAAAGTCCACTTACTATTAATCTAGGAAGTCTGTCTGGCATTAAATTTACTGGTTTTATAATTCATGGCAACTAATTATTAACATTCGCAGCTGGGGATTATGCATAAGCTGACTTATGCGCACCATATGATATCCTAAACAACGAATGGTATTGCTTTGCGGAAGCGGGCCTCTGACTGGTGCTTAGAAAGTGCTAAAAGTGCTCATGAAAGCTTGCCTGCATATAACTGTCAATGACTGTTACCAAACAGTGTTCTAATCTTTCTGATTAACACACGTGTATTTCAGATCCGTTATATAATGTAAACATTCAAGTAATTTCTTTTCCCTGAGAAGCTGAATGTCCCTGAGTTTGCTGAAAGCATTTTAGAGTAATGTCATTTCTTTTCCCTGGGAAGCTGAATGTCCCTGAGCTTGCTGAAAGCATTTTAGAGTAATGTCATTTCTTTTCCCTGAGAAGCTGAATGTCCCTGAGTTTGCTGAAAGCATTTCAGAGTAATGCAATGCACTTCAGAATAGACTTCAGCCGACTATTCAAGTAAAGCTGGATTAGATGAGTGCTCCAGAGATCTCTTTTAAATGAAATAACGAGATTCACTGCAGCTGAATGATTTAATATGAAGATTAGGAAACTCTCTGAAGTTTATGAATACCCTTGCAGCTTGAAAAAGTTTATGAAGTTGAATGAAAACTAGAGAAAAGAAAAAAAAAATCTAGGACGGAGACGTGGTTTGAATTTAGAGTAGATCCCTTGTATCATCAAAATCATCTACGATGCTGGAATGTTTACAGGGTATGGATACCAACTCTTCCAGTACGAAATGTATCAACTGGATAATGAGGCTCTCCAAGTTTGCAAGAAACAGCTGGAAAAAAAATCTGACGCATGGATTGCCGCAGAATACGAACTGGAGTTACCATAATCTGAAAACAGTCTGAAAGTTGCCAAAGAAAGAACGACAGCTGACAAAAGTAAGACGCCTCTTTTAAAAAGTTATAAAATATCTCTTTACCTCCGGGAGTGTTGGAAAACAAAAAGGCGAAGATCGTTTTTACATAACTGAATTTGTTTTAGTTGGTCCATTTTGTATATAAAAAGTACCGCAGAAAAAGGAATCTTTGGTTATGTTTTTCAGTCCAAATATTTAACATCAAAAACGCCTGAACACTGTTCTTTTCATTATTATTATTATTATTATTATTATTATTATTATTATTATTATTATTATTATTATTATTATTATTTAACAGTACTTAGGACGGTTTAAGATGGATAATCAACTAGAAATAAGTACATGACTATAAAGTATCCCTCATATGACCTTGTATAGCTGCCCAGTGTTCAATCTCGTGGGTGAGATGACCATGCGATAATAATAATAATAATAATAATAATAATAATAATAATAATAATAATAATAATAATAATAATAATAATAATAATAATATAAATAACAGCAATAACAATAATAATATAAATAACAATAATAGTAATAATAATAATAATTATAATAATAATAATAATAATAATAATAATAATAATAATAATAATATACACACAAGTAATATTACCAGTAAGAACAGTCGTTGCCTGCAGTTCGCTAAAGCAAAGACTAAGCGTAAGCTTATTGCACAGTGTAATAGTTTCAAGAAAAAATTATATTTTCGGCGAATCTAAAAACAAACCGACCAGGAAACGGGGAATTACAAACGTTAGACGTATTTCATTAACACATAATTAGGCACATGCACACACAAATGCAATCATAGTTTCAAGTTATGATGGGTATTATTCATTTAGTCAAGATACTGACCAGGAGACGGGGAGCTGCAAGCTTCAACCTATTTCCTGTAAGCGCAATTACTTAAACTCACAGAAAATTATAAAAATAAGTGCAAGTGCTTTGCAATTATGTGTTGCTTGGTCTGTGTATAAGTTGGAACGCGTGTAAACATATACCTAATTGTGCTCACGGGAAAGAGTCCAGTGTTCGTAACTCCCCCGTCTCCTGGTCACCATCATTTTCAACTCACTAACGCTTATCATATCTATCCCTAAAACCCGTATTCGAACCCATCGCGGACCGTTAGGAAGGGTATCCAGCTTTAATTCATCCTCGCTCGAACAGGGAATAATCATGAAACATACAGCGGAAAACAAAATTCAAAAACAAACTTTTATTTCCTTTAAAAACAAAACTATGTAAGTATTTTAAACGCACATGCAAGAAGTGCATTTTCTGCACACGGTGTACGTGTTCTTCAGAAAATGTGGTCACAGACTTCGTAACATAACACCTGTTGTCCGTTACTTAATGAAAGATAATGATCAAAGTGTGACTCTGTAAACAAATAAATAAACAAGTAAATGAATAAATAAATAAATAAAATAAATAAATAAATAAATATTTTGATAAAATGCAAAATATCTGTAAAATGGTAAAAGTTTATAAGAAAGAAGATTACAACCCCACCACAACATAAGTGAATACAAATACAAGAAAATTATTCATTCTGCTGACAAAAAAATATTTCGCTACAAATAAAGAAACTAATGAATATATAAATAAAAGAAAAATGATTTGCAAGGCTGTGTAAGAATATGCTTCAAGAGATACCAATTTCAAGGAGAAAATCATGATGACAGGTTTTTCTCGATATTTTTCTTTTCTTTTTAAGTCCAAATAGCCAACAGCCAAGCAGTTGGTGAAATCGGTGCTGGACAACCGATCCAAGGTGAGAAGACATCATGACAAGCTTGTCCAAAAACAGCTCATTTGAAACACGTCCTACTTACTGCTGAACCATCTGCGTTTTACTGGAACTAATGCTGTTCTTTTTCGTCTCCTGCGAGTTTTTCTTGAGCAGCATCTTGGTGATGTTTTCTAGTCATTCCAGAATACATCCAGATGAGTTAATGAGTATTCCTCAAAACATCCAAAATTTCCTTATTTAAGCCTTATCTAGCTAGTGTACCTTTTCGGACACACCAAAAAATTCCTTTATAGAGTTAATAAGTAACAGAACCGAACCCTCCAATGCCCAAAGGACAAAAGTCATTTATTCCGTGTTTATTCGGAGAGTAATTTCCCGTGGCCTTTAAATCTGAGAAGTGATCTTGAATCACACATTCCTTGGAGGGTGGTTTTAACATACACTTAGAGAAAGTGTTTACTGGGGAGGATCCAGTGATATATTCAATAATATAAGTCTGCTTGACTATCCTAATTATCCCATTGCAATACACGAATTAATACGTATACATATGGCACCAATCTTTCTCATACATTACAACCAAGTCCACCGATTGCAGTCGCTGAGCACAGCAGGTAAAAGCGCACCCCACCACGTCACCAGGTAAACAACCACTGCCTTGTTCAGGAAATCTCATTCCTGAGGAGCCAGTCTCAGGAGGGAGTTGGAGGAGAATTTGCACCGTAAAACGAATAAC
>JAXCGZ010017249.1:0-65000 GCA_037179515.1 Halocaridina rubra | reverse complement strand
TAAAACTTATTACTAAGTAGAGTTTACTTGGTTATGTTTATTTTGCACCCTCATTGAGGAAAAACAAGTTAGTGCACCCAATAAAAAGAGAAGAGTTATCAAATAAAATTATTATATATAGGTTGTTTTAGATATTTTTTTTTTTCAATGTTTTGTTTTCCCTTTCATCATTTGGGGGGGTGTAAGTAAACATTCACCAAAAACCTCACGAAGAGTATTATAGTATTCGGTTAGGTCGATCCGCCGTTCCGGTTTTACGTCACGGACTCCCTCTTCAACCAGAGGCTAGGACGGTTGCCTTCTTGCGAAGGACTTGCTTTGGCAGATGTAATCCTTACCCCGAGTGCACGCCCTTGCTAACCTCAGACCGTGACGGGGCGCGAACCCTCGACCCGACGCCTCGGAGTCACGGACGCTACGGTTAGGTTGATCCACTGCTAGTTATGAAACGAGTTGATGAGTGAATGATTTTTTGCTGTTTTTTGACACTTATTCTCGATGTTCTGTATTTTATTTCACGCGTTCAAGATGGAAAGTAATCGTTTACCATTTTCAAGCTGAATGATATAGCAGTTGTTTTGTGCATGAAGCCACTCTCATTAAAGATATTTCCGGTTTTACAATGATACTTTGAATATGGAATTATTTTTTCTTCAAACTGCAAATTAGGGATACAGTGGGAATTTATAGTGTTATTCTTTGCTGCGTACATTTTACAGGAAAACTTGGGAAAAACTCTTTGGTAAATGTATTTTAATATATACTTTTTACTTTTAGGACAAAAATCTAGTGATATTTGTTATAATGATAGGTAAGGTTAGTTAGGTTGGTTCATCCCTCGTATAGGAATGAGGTATAACGGAAATGATTGTATTTTGGCTATTTTAGGTATTTTCATTTCACTCGTTAGGGGTGTGAAAGTAAACATATATCAAAGTTTGTTGTAATATTATGGTGCATTGAATGTGTACTTAAGCCAGTGACAAATTTAAAGCAATGTAGGAAAATACTGTTTCATATCTGTAAGAGGAGACTTTTGTACGACTGAATTCTGTCTTTTGACATTCTGTTTGATGAAGTAACATTTTACTCTATGTTCCTGTTTGTGTGTGATGTTCATTGTAGTTACTAGTAAGGAGTTACAATTGGAATAAAAAATTTTCCTGAAATTTTAAATAACTTTTAAGAATGCTGTATATGAATAAAAAGTTATATTTATCAGATCCACTATATTTTTGTCTTTTATATATATATATATATATATATATATATATATATATATATATATATATATATATATATATATATATATATATATATATATATATATATATATATATATATATATATATATATATATTGCTAATGTATAAATTTTTTCAGGTGGATGTAAAACTTTGGTGTTGCCAGTCTACCTTCCCCAACACTAGTCATTCCAACACTACCTTGCCTTCTGGATGAGGTACGACAAGATAGAATTGTCTTAAGAAATCAGGTTCTTTTTAAGTCACATTGAGTCGAGTACAAACTTCATTCCCAGCAGTTTCTTTTTATATTATGTTATATTTATATATTACCTACTGATGTAATACTTGCTTCACATGTTTGAGTTGTTACATACAAGCATTACTCATAGATGCATATTCAGACGATACCTGAATTTTGTGTTTTTTTGCATTTTTGTGTTGCTTAAAGGAATTCATAGTCTCTAAAAATTATATAATGTTTACATAGCTACTATATATTTTAGAGAACTTTTTTCTTTGTTTTCCTCACTTAAATTTATATCTGCTGATCGGTAGGTCAGTATTTGATCATGAAATAGAAACGTTCTCGCTTTCATTGACGATCAAATGGCTCCTAATAATTGTGAATATTTTTTTCTTCAGAATTAAACAAAAGAATCCTGCAAGAGTTTGTCAGATTGTCCGATATTTTACTTATTTTAATGTGAATCTTCAGTCTGCATTGTCACAGAAGATGAATAAAAATTATCCAAACTTTGCAAGATATACCTTGTATGTTTTTATTTTATTGTATTTTTTATTTTTTTATTTTTTATTTTTATTTTTTTTTTCAGTTTGCATAGCGCCATGCGTGACCAAGTTTATCAGCCGACAACCACCACGCTAACGTTTGATCGAAACAAGACATGGGTACCTTCCTTCTTAGCACAAAACTCCCACGGGAGTCTTTGGTCGCGCACTCTGGTTCTTATCGTGTCTGTTATGTTTGCAGTTATGGGGTTGGTAAGTTGTTCATGTGATCTTTTTTTTTCAGAAATCAGTCTTGCAAATTGTAGCTATTTCATTGTATGATGTAACTGTCAGTTGCTAGTGCAGTGCTAGCTGTTGTAAATAAATCATATTTTAAGTCTCATATATGTGTTCTGGTAATTTCAAGACTCATAGAGCTTTAGGGAACTTGGAAGTAAGGATTACCCAGCTGTTTGCTTGCTTTTCTTATGTAGAAAGTAGGTATGAATTTATATAACAATGTAAATAAACTGTTGCAGGTGATGATCATTGTGGGTGCCATATCTTACCAATCCTTGGAAGAAGATCCCATCATAGAAGTAAATAGCACGGCTTACATTATCATATTGTGTCTTGGAGTGTTGTTGGAAGTGGTGGCTATTGTTGCCATAGTGTTCTACATGAGGTACGATATTGAAGATCTCAACAAAAATCTTATTGTTGCAAAACTTACTTGTGTTCCTGACTGCAATCTTTTCTGAATTACTGATTCTTTAGATTTTATTAATATAAATATAGTAGTGTTTCAAATTTACATGGAATTCAATTCATGCCTCTTCCGTTTTCAGATACTTACAGTATTCTTGTTTGATGTGTTGGAAGTATACATACATGAAAATTAGAAAAAGTAGCAAGTTTTAAAAAAGAGAGGGATTGTTTGCTTTTTTGATTACCATACTAAGCTGATTTAAAAGGCCTGACATACGAGGAAAAGTTTTTCTCTTAGTGGTAGAACTATGAGGTTGTAATTTTTTGTCCAGATCAAAGTGGCCGGTTGGCTGCAACTTTTTTTTTTCTTTTTAGTGGCAAGAAAATAGATATAGCAAAATAGAATTTACGGTTCCCCTACCTTCCAATCCTTCTTAGTCTACTTTTATATCATGAACATTATGTTTTCTTCTTGGACAGTACATAAAAAGTGTATCTTAGTCATGAGTTAATAATTTAAGCAATCCTAGAATGTACAAATTGTTATGATATAATGTTCTTGATATAAATAATTAATCCAAAGATCTGTCATGTCTTTTCCACCGCTAGGTAATGCAATCATCTTCTTGTGTAGCTTCAGTGTTGTTCTTAGATGTTGTCTTTCTTTAGTGACCCAATTTTTTATTAGAACAAATATCACTGCTCTTATCATTCATGTCTCTTTCAGGAACATGGGCTACAATATCCCGTGCTGCCCAGGCAAAATTGCTCGCATCAGAAAGAGACTCCATCAAAATCAAATGATGGTCAACGGACAGGTATGGAGCTTGTAGTTGTTGTTTTCGTTTTTTGGTTGTAGAAAATGTCTTCTGGTGTCCATCACTGCATATGGGTTTTTCTCATTTATTGTCCAAGTGATCATTCATATCACAGTAGTACAAGCCCAGTATGCTTCGTTACTATATTGAACCTAATTCTGTTAATATTTTATGTTGAAGCTCAAAATTTGTTATTTATTTGATGCTTTATTTTGAAAGCGTTGATCCTATGGCCCACTTTTTATGTACTGTATCTAGTATAAAACTTATAATTTGAAGTATGAACCCTTTGAAGCTTACATATAAAAATCGTTAATATTGCTTTTTATATTTTTTGTGCATAAATTTTATGAAAGTCATTATTACCTTTACTGTAATCGGATATGGATAGTGATTTCACGCAATATTAGCATCGTAGACAATATCACAATAATGTTTAAAAAAACTTACGTATGTATCCAAGAACGAAATTTTGTAGACTGTTTACCTTGAAGGAGATATATGAAAAATACACTGTATGTGAAAAAAATGGAAACCATTGTTTGCTGCATTCGCATACTCAAAAATGATCTTTAAGAAGATAGGTTTAAATTAAAGGTGGACCTACTGCAATGTACATTTTTGCACCTAGGAAATATGGTGGATGGAATTATGTTAAATATGCATAGCAAATCAAGTTGAACAATAAGTTGGAGAAAGTCATTAGGTTGAGGTCAAAGCTGGCTTAATACAGGGTTGCATCCTTTCCCCAATGTTAATTCCCTATATGTATGGAATAATAAGTTTAGTAAAGAACATTGTGCTGAGGAGCTAGAATAAGTGAAGATGGAAGGGATTAATATGCTGTTAGCTGATTCCACTAATTTATCACTGACTCTGATATTGGAAGCAGAGTTTTAGAGCTAATTTGGCAGAGGGAGAATGTTTTGAATTGTAATAGACAACTTTTGGTTGTCAGAATGGATGAACAAGGATGATAGGTATGCAAATATTGAAAATTGCTGTGTTTGCTTTTAGGTTAACTACTGTGTTCACATAGTAAGAAATTCTTTGACTTCTCACAATACATCCTCTTCCAGTTTTCCTCTGTTTGCTCTCTGTCCCATTTCGAAGTCTTGTTATGTACCTGTTGTTCATACATTCGTTCGTATGACTGCTACTGAACAGCCCACTAACTCAAGGGAGGGAGGTATAGGAGAGAGTATTGAGAAGTGTGGGGAAAGTGACATTATTAACATGTATTCGTTGGTTGCTGCTTGCCCATATTGATGTTACAGTGTGATTGCTGACCTTGTTTTTTTTTCCACGGCTCTCATGATCACCTTAGAAGATAACAGGTCTCCTTTACTGAGAGTATCAGCTGCACTTCATTTCATTTTCTATTTATATACCTAAACTCCTGTAAGTCAAATTAAGCTGATCTTATCACCCATTTTCTCTCTTTGCTTATTTGCTCGATGTGGTTAGACTAATATTAAAGGCAATTGAAAGCAAAGTAAAGTAGTAGGATATCATAGCAGAAATAGATATTTTTTCAACATACTTAGCAGCTAATGATTTTTGATCAAGTGCCAAATAGCGAAGTTCTTTAGGTTAGGACATCATACTCAACATAAATATCCAGATATAATTCAGGTGGATATTGAGACTGTTTTAGCGTAGACTATTTATTCTTTATCCAAGAAATCTTATGTACACTATTTAGCAGGTGAAGGTCATTTAGACTTAGACAGGACTGGTCAGGACAGCTCCGTTAAGTCTTCCTTCAGTTACGGATCCTTTTCTATGCCTTCATCTACACAGAGTATTCTTGATTATTTGTTACTTATCTCTACTCATCCCATCACATCTGACAAGTCACAATACTCTCCACATCTGTTTCTATTTGATTTATGTTTCTTCATGCCCAGGCCCGCTGAGGTCAGTTTCTTCCCCCATCCTGGTGTTACTCAATAAAAAAAAATGTGTCTGCATACCTATTGATGACATTAGATTTTCAAAGGCATACTATTGACTATTCAAACAAAAAATCTTTATTAAATTAATCTTTAGATGATATGCTTCTGCACATCAATTTATGAATTTCTATTGGCGTGAACGGAGCCCAAGAAAGAATTAAATTTTTCTACTTGTTGTAGATCTGGAATGAGCTTGAATAATGTCTGTCTTATCATGTAAAACAGAATCTTTCTTATATGATAGAGCTTGACTGATATATTACTTTTACTTTGATGTCCTGACATAGGAAAAACTTCCCAAGCAGATGATTTTTTTTCTTAAGTTTTCAGTACTCTACTTATGTTTCTGATATTTTCCTCATAAGTACCTAATACAAAAACTAAATTCTTCTGTTATACTAGCACTTTTTTACTGAAGGAGCTGTTCCTTATTTAACTGTATCCATTCAACATAACTTCGTGATGCCTAAATAGCAAATCAGGTGTAAAGTAATTCTTTGTTTGACCAACTTGGCAGAAATGTATCTTTTAGTAAATGAAAAGTTCCGGTTTTACGTCACGGACTCTCTTTTCTACCAAGGGCTAGGACGGTTGCCTTCGTACGAAGGACTTGTTTTAGCAGATATAATCGTTACCCTGAGTGCCTGCCCTTGCTAACCTCAGCTTTTAGTAAATGAAAAGGATATGGAGAAATGAAAGACTGAAAGATTTCCTAATGAGAAGGTTTGACATATGTATTAGGCATAGAAGAAAATGAATATCTTGGTGTGTGGTGCTTATCTCTGTACCTCTTTGTTAGTAAACACCAAACCTGGATGAATTGGCCAAGGTAAACTTGGGAGGTTCTAAAAACACTGGATTGGTTCTTTAGCATATGCTTGAATAAGTATGGTTTTAGGGATGTATAGAAGAGTCTTTTATGTTTATTCTTACATACATACATATACATGGCCCCATTTTCTCGTGTAAGGTGGATGGCCTAGCCAAGAAACATACATTTACCATGGTCCACACATACCTCAACTACTCCTCTTAGCTCCTTGGGGATAAAGGGTCATCACATATCCCCCACTTTCACCCTGCTTGGGTCACTCACATGGTAGCCAGGCAAGGATATTCTACAGTGAGGCCCGACTCTTTCTTCATTTATTGCCACCTAGCTGATTTCTATATGAAAAAGCACCAAACACGTGAATATCAATAACTAATGATAAACCTGATATTGTTTCATCAGATGGTAAGCACAGGAGAGCCTATTTCGGCACAGTACTGTCCACCAGCACACCCGGGAGTTGGCAGCACCCCTCCACCTCCTTACGCTGATGTCTCAGAGGAACAACACCTTATGGAGGAAAAAACAGATATTGGGTAAATGGTCTTTTTATTAGTGATTCATTCTCTGCATGAATGTGTATAGCCCTCTTAGAATATATAAAAGAATATCATGATATTCTGGCAGATTCTCTTACATTTACTGTTAAAGTTCCTCACGTAATACTGCTATATTCTGTACAGTACTTTGTGTTTACATTGCTATTAAAATAATGTGATCTATGAAATGATCTCTCACTTGGCTACTTTTTATGTAAGATACATAAAATGTCACTCTAATTTTGTTTACACTTTCTAGCGATGACACTGAACGCATACTAGAAGAGGATCCGCGTATCGTTTTAACTCCTCTCAAGCCACATGAGGAATGTTAAGAACCTTCATTTATTCTTGCTTTGTCCACCCTCCCTACAGGTACAGGTGTTTTACCTTAAAATGCTTTTTCTTTAAAGTTACATGACATAAATTATATCCTTGACGATTTGTGCAGGTTTTTGTTATAAGGCTTGCCTCTATTGTACACAAGAACTCTCTGCCATTTGACAGAACTATAGGAATTAAATGTCTTTTCCCAGCTTTGTGCTTTAGTCGTATTTTTCTTGGGTTGTTTATGAAATGTAGACTACATTTCTCTAATTCAGCTCATTCGGACTTTGAATTGTTGGACAGAGGGTGAAGACATCGCGTATCTTCAGAATCTTCTGACACCGTTCACTTACCAAGTCTCGTGGCTACCTCTGCACGGATATACAGTTTGCAGTAATGTGGTAATGACTTTACTCTCACTCTCTCTCTGCACTTTTATGTGTTTTGCAGATATATAAATGTTGAGTAATATTGTGATTAATAATATGAGAAATATTTTTTATTACATTATGCATGTTGGGTTTTGTATTTATAGCTACAAAGGGAAAATATATATATATATATATATATATATATATATATATATATATATATATATATATATATATATATATATATATATTATATATATATATATATATATATATATATATATATATATATATATATATATATATATATATATATATATATATATATATATATATATATATATATATATATATATATATATATAAATAAAAAAAATTTGAATTATAGGAGAATTAGGTCTTGTGTTATGATGTATACATTCTTGATATTACAGTTAATTATATAATTATTGCTTATATAACTATTCATTCCATGATAATATTTACACTAGTAGTAGTCACCTTGATCTTGAGATCCTATCACAACTGACTTAAAACTGTTGCAAGGAATTTACTGTTTTACATATTATCCTTCTATTATTCTCGGTATATCTGGTATTACTTGACATTTAGTTTAATTGTATCCATGTGCCAAGTTCAGTTCTCTTTTCACTTTGAAATGAATACATGAACTGCACCTCTCATAGTCCTGGATTCTTCCTCGTACTCTCCTATTTTTGACACTTTTGCTCCTGTGCTTATTATGAACGTTTGTACTTTACTATGTACAGAGTTACTCTCATAACAGTATACAGTTACCAACTCAGAATTTCTCCCTATGGTTACTGTTATATCTTTTGCAAGGAGGCTTGTCTTTGTTTTTTAAGCTCAGCACTATTGACACGTTGGAATCATGGATTTTTTTTTTACCCTACTGCAACTTATTCTATAAGTTGCTTCAAAATTGATTCCCAAATATGGAACACTACTTTAAATAACAACAGGCAGGCCCTCAGGACTTGGAAATTTCATGTCATATCCCATAAGAGAATAATAATGCTCACACACTTCCAAGTAGTTCTAGGAAGCTCATTTTTAGAAACTTTTTTCACCAAAGTCTTTGCATGTCATATGTTTGTAATTGCAAATGATTCTAACGTTTAACATTTGATGGTAAAATGTAGATTTAAAGAAGTGATAATAAAAAAAACAAATTTTTAGTGGAATGAAGATTTAGAACAGGATGAAAAGAAGATCTAGAATATTTTTGTTTTGCCATATTTGAGCCTTTTTACTCCAAAGAAAAATTCTCTTGTTTTTTATTTGTTCAGATGACTGGCTTATGCAATGAATAGTTTATTCTGTCTCTTGATATGCACAGACTTTTTTTTTATAAATGTTTGTCATGATACGATAAATTATATTACCCAGAATAAGAACTTTAATTATATATTATGTACCTTATTACGGTACTAACCTTGTACGTTTAATGATTAAGTAGTTGTGACAACTTCTCTCACTTATTCATTTTTATGGAAACATTTTAAACATTGCTAATGTATGCATCAACACACAAGCCTTATTATTAACAAAATTATATAACTTGTGCTGTGTATTATTATGCCTTATTTATGTTTAGAAATTTCATATCCATTTTAGAAACTATAAAATCCAGTAGACTGCTCGAGTAGAATTTTATTCATAAGTCTAGTAGTTTAGAGGTTGAGCTGATGTAATACGTGTACAAAACTAAAAATCACTGATATGCCAATTTGGAAGACGAGATGAATGTTATTTCCAAATATTGCTGAAATATTAAGAAAGATGCTTTGGTCTTGTCATCATTCATAGATATTGATTGTAAGATTAGGTTCCAGTTCCTTAAGGTGCAATTTGTTGCTCTTTCATGTTAATCATGTTATAAGCAATAGTTTTTGTGTATATCGGTTGATATATGATGCGATTAGTACACCCAAGACCCATGACTTTGTATTTTTAGGTTTATGGTCATCTTTCGTCAGATCTGATGTCATTCTATAGTATATTTTATGTAAGGATTTAGGTAACTTGTAGTGTGCTATCTAAGATGTAGCTTTTTATATAATTTTGTTTACATTTAATACTTCTTCATTATGAAATTTGGTTTATGCAGTGTTTATACATCTACATTATGGAACTCTATTCAATATATATTTCTCTCCTCCAAAGAGCATCGCATCTTATATGAAGAGACTTAGTATTTACATAAGTAAAGTCAATTAGATTATAAGTAATCTGAACAGAAAATCTGATGCTTACCCCGTACATATCAGATTCTCTGTGTTATTTTCCAAATTGGTATCAAGAAGGTAGACATGACTGATATGCATTGGATGTCAGATAATTATCGAATAAAAAATTTCAACTCCTTACTTTGGTGCCAGTTAGATGCCATTTGTGCTGAAAATTTTGTTTATTGCACTGAATTTGTTCTTTGTAACTTGTTACATTCATTACTTTTGATATGTTGATTGCAGTTAATATGAACTTTACCAAAGTCCAAATGTCTGAATGATCATATGTAAAGTTTTTGTTGCTAATGAAATAGGTAATCCAATTTTCTTGAAACCTATTTAATTTATCAAGAAATTTACTATTGCGTGTAAAATTTACATGCATGTTATCTTTAATTATGCAATCAAAGTTTTCTTTGATATGGTCTATTGTCCTCGGGCATAGTTTCCAAACTTGATACTATCTGCAAATTGTAATAGGGTAGCTTTATTCAAAAGAAATTTTTATATGTATACTTTTGTGTGCTTGCACTTACGCAGTACTCATTATTAATGAGATGTCACATCCCACTTACTTCAGTATGGTGACCACAGTCCACAGTTGTTTTAGTGCTTGAACAACCCTGTCCATCCTTGCTCCTCAGACAGTTGTTTAGGTGGCAAGAATAACTACTCCAGGGAGAAAGAGATAGCCAGCCCTCTGCTTCCCCACTGTCAGAGAAGTTAAATACGGGCAGAGTATGTTAAATATATGTTGGGACCTTGGTCACTCTGGTCGAGCACGAGAGTTTTGAAGTGTTAAACCAAACTGACACGGGTTCGTGTCAGATTAATCTCTAAATTCAAACTCTCTGTGTCTATCCCCATTTGAATTAGGACTAATTGTGGCACAAAGAATGGTATCAATGATGATGTTGAAGATCTGTTACCTCAGTACTTTTGCTACATTTTTGGCCACTCTTCTTAACTCCACAAACATTGCACCTTGTTCCGGAAAGATATTATGTATATTATGTAAGAATGTACTAGGTATAATAATTTTTTTTGTTACTGTTTGGCTACTCTTCCGTCCTCATTGATAATATTGGTCATATCTGAAAAAAGGAATTAAGAGATGTATTGTCAGTGTGGCTTTAAAGTAATTTACAGTAAATATTTTCTTGTTTTAGAGCAGATTACTTTTTTTTTATTAGCGCTGCCTAATATCTATTAGTACTAAGTATCCATGTATTAAGATTAATTTAGTATGAGTTTTTTCACGTTAAGGGTTTTTAACATTCCATATTTTGTTTGCTTTCATATCTTTTTCAAAGCTATATTTTCTATGGTTTACTTACCAAATTCAGAAACCTCTTCAGGAAGGAGGTGTTTGATTTTGATGTGAGTTGCAAATTATGTGTATTGTTTCTATGTATTTTGTTATTCCAAATTTGGTATATATCCAATTTCTGGGTCTGTGTCGAAAACATGTCTCTTGATCTGCTTATATTGTTCTCTTAAGCTTTAATTTAAGTAAAGTTTATACAATTGATTGACTCTCTATTGTTTATTTTAGAAATTAGAAAGCTCTTTTAATATTTTTATACATTCAACTTACTATGCTGTATATGGAGACAGAAATTTGTTTTCTTAAGTGAATATTGCATAAATCTTATGTGTTTATGATATGTAACAGGGAAAGCCCTTTAAAGGGTATGCTTTTCACTATGGCTTTAAGAAACACTTTTGAATGTATGACAAAATAGTGATATATGTGTAAATACTACAATGATAAAATGTAAGGGAAGTTTGTAAGTGTGCTAGACTTGTCAGTAATACTAAATAAAGGGAGATTTCCCACTATAAAAAACTGCTTACTGATGGAACAGTGATCTTGATCGAATGTTATATTTGTAAAATTCCTAAGAAGAGATTTGATTAAAAATCACTTGAGTTCTAACTATGATTTAGTCTAATAGTCTGACTGCTCTGTTCTGACAGCAGGCATTGCGTCTTAATGGATTAGGAAAATACTACGACAGAGCCGTCCATTTTGAAGTCCATCAGAGCGATCTTTTAAGCATCAATGTTCTGCCATGCACAGTTTTTCTGGAGTGTATAAGTTAGGTACATAGTCCAGTTTTTCTCATTCGTCGGTAAACTGTCTGCATTGCAGATGTTACCAAGTTTTAGCTTTCAGTATTGGCCAAATAATGTTATAGTTTCTCAAAATGGCAGTAGTGACATAATTAAATAAAATTTCATGTAATTTATTTTTTAGTCTAGTTGTAAATGAAAATTTGAAAATCATATTATTCCTTATCCTGACTAATGAGGTGTATGTGTAACCATACAAACTATATGATTACCATGATGTATAGTGGATAGTGAAAGTTATTGTTTGTGAGCACCTGTATATTTTGTCAAAAATTTATGGTTAAAAATTCATTTCTCAGATAAGGAATGGGAAATGATTAAAAGGTTCACTTAGTGCAGGCACATGTAGTCTTATTAGTCTTAAAGCTTGAAATTATTTTGATTTGATACATTGTTAAGTATTGGAATGTAAAGATTAGAAATTAAATTTTTTGGAATTGCAGAATATCTTTTATTTTTTCCAATTTTCTATAAAATCCTATTAATAGTCGTTCCATATAATTTTTGATTAAGTATCCATATTCTTACACATACCTTACTTTCATTATAAAAGCATTTTATTCCCTTCACGAGATATCACATTTAGGTGATAAGTTTCTATCTTCACATAGCCTCAGTAACCAATCCCTTCTTTAGTTTCTTTTAAGTTTGCCAAATTCCAATTTTATCCTATCTATCGTACACCTCTGGATTTAGATATCCATGTAACAATATCTATTAATTCCCTTTAATAAAAACTAGGTACAGTATATACAAGGTTCCATCCAAAAAATATTCCTCTTCCTTGCTTCTGATAACCTCGACCAAGTTTATTCACTTACCTTAGTAGTAGGCCTGGATAACGAATCTGAAATTGATCGAAGGGCGATACAATTATTTTACCTCTATTTGCTTCTTTAAACTATTACACACTGAAAGAAACGAAAAATTCGTATATTGTTTGCTTTTCATTTTCCTCTACGCACAGTTATACAAGAAAAGAACGTACATTTTATTCAACAAATGATTACGGTTGATTTCGTGTTTCATTCAGCTAATTAAAACGATTGGTCTTGATAGAAATTTGTTTATGTAAAATTCTATAATTGTGTAATTATAAAGATAAATAAATTTCATTAATTTACTTTATTTCTTTTGAGTAAGTCAAAGGGTCAATGAGAAAAGCCAATCGAGTTGGATTTGACCTGCAGGCCGCTACCTAAATAGCCCTGACTTAAACCATGGGCATCTAGAATTTCCAACCCTTTTTCATTCAGTCTTATCCTCATCAATAATATTTATCAATTTATAATTTTAATTTTGTCATATGATACCACCAGTCGTCTTTAATGAGGTTTTCCTTTTATTTACATCTAAGACTTCATATGTTCATCCAAAATAAGTCCTCAGTGTCATTTAAAGTTCAGATCAATTCATACAGAGATATCCAATTTTTTAATATTAATTTTTATATCTCACATCACATTACATCCACATTAAGATTCACACAACTATTCATTAGTTTGTGAGCAAGCAGAATATTTTTTTAACTAGACTGGTGATAGCTTTATGCCAACTGCGCCAAATCCTTCTAAGATATTACATCCAAATGGAGACTGTGCCAGAGATAACGCATGGAGAATGTAATAGATTAACAGTCCAGGATAGAAACATACCGATGCGAATTGGTGTCATCATCCCCTTGGCAAAGTCCAGGAATATTGCGTCACAATATCTTTATAATGTCAAATCTATAAACAAAAGTTCTGGTGGAATAAGGCCATAACGATATTTTAAACAATATGATGGACATTATGCAATCGATCCGGCATCCAAATTCTACAAAAAGCATTATGCATAATGCGTTGGTAATTTTAATATTTGTAATATAAATAAGCATAGCTTTCGTATCTTAAAAGTGATGCGTTTCAGTGAGAAATCACTACGTTATTAACCAATAAAAAAAAAAACATGAAAATTTCTCGTTTGGCACTCTGCATATTAAAAGTCAATAGGCATATCACAGGTAAAACTCAATTTTAGTGACACTCAGTTCACAAACTTGGTTTGGCCTGTCCATCTTTTCAGATGCCATCTCATTAACATTTACGGTAGCAATTCATATATATATATATATATATATATATATATATATATATATATATATATATATATATATATATATATATATATATATATATATATATATATATATATATATATATATATATATATATATATATATATATATATATATATATATATATATATATATATATATATATATATATATATATATATATATATATATATATATATATATATATATATATATATATATATATATATATATATATATATATATATATATATATATATATATATATATATATATATATATATATATATATATATATATATATATATATATATAATATATATATATATATATATATATATATATATATATATATATATATATATATATATATATATATATATATATATACTTTGAGTAGGTGACCAGGTAAGGTCACGATATTCATAAATACTTCAAATATTTTTTCGTTTTTTCTTTAATGGGCATTTTCTTAGCATTTCAGACTGTTTGGTAACAGTTCAGTGCTTTATATATATATATATATATATATATATATATATATATATATATATATATATATATATATATATATATATATATATATATATATATATATATATATATATATATATATATATATATATATATATATATATATCCAAAGGCCTGCCAAAAATCTTGCTGCTGCTGTAGTAGACAGGCAGCAGCGGCGGCCGATTACTCCCGCAAAACCCTAGAGGCTTCCCACACGAGGGCCGGCGGCGTACTCTTGGCCATCCCATCATCATCCTTAGCCCAGCAAGGGCTTTGCCATTGAGCGGTTGGATGAAGCATGTGCCAAGAATGCTGCATTGATCAAGTGTCCTGTGTGGCGGGCATAATATTAAAGAATAGCCTCACCGTATTCACTGCGTGTCGTAAAAGGCGACTAAAAGTGGACGGGGCGGGGAGACTAGGAATCCCCCCCCCTTGTACTAACTTCCTGTGATTACCTAATTGTGTTTACGGGAAAGAGCCCAAAGCTCGTATCTTCCCGTCTCCTGATCGCTTCCATTTTAGACTTAGTGATACTTATCATACCTGTCCTTAAAACTATGGATTGAGATAGCATTAACTACCTCCTCGCTTAGCCAATTCCAATTATCAACTACTCTTACACTGAAAAAGTATTTCCTTACATCCTGTGAAGAAGTTTTCTTACGAAGCTTCAAACTATGACCTCTAGTTCTAGAGCCAGCCATATCAAAATATCGATCCCTATCCACTCTATCATAACCATGAAGGAATTTAAAGACTGTCACCATATCCCCCCCTCACTCTTCTAGCTTCGAGTGATGGTAAGTCTAATTCCCTCAGCCTCTCATCATAACTGAGATTGCGTATTTCTGGCACCAGTTTCGTGGCATGTCTTTGAACTTTTTCAAGCTTAGCTATGTGCTTTTTCAAGTGCGGATTCCAAAAGGGGGTTTGCATATTCGAGTTTTGGCCTCACATAGGTTACATAAATATTTCTGAACATTTCCTTGTCCATGTGCCTGAAGGCTACCCTTACATTTGATAAGAATGCATATGCTGCCCTTACTATGCCATTTATATGTATTTTCTGGAGACAAATCTGCCAGTATGTTTACTCCTAGATCTCTCTCATTTTCTGTCTCTTGAAGTTGTACTCCAGCCACCGAGTAGTCAAGCTTGGGCCTTCTTGCACTTGTACCCATTCTCATTACCTTACATTTTGAAGTATTGAATTTCATTAGCCACTTTTCTGACCACTCATGCAGATTATTTAGATCCTCCTGAAGTTCTCTACCATTGTTCTCGTTTTTTACTTTCTTCACAATCTTTGCATCATCTGCAAACATATTCATGAATGAATTTACAGACTCTGGTAGGTCATTTACATATACAAGGAACAAAAGTGGCCCTAAAACTGAACCCTGTGGAACTCCACTACTAACTCTTCTCCATTCAGACACTGAGTGTCTTACTCTAACCCTCTGTTCCCTTCCTTCTGAGTAAGTTTTTATCCATTCCAAAATATTTCCACCTATTCTAGCCATTGATTGCAGCTTCCTAATAAGTCTCCCATGTGGAACAGTGTCAAACGCTCTCTGGAAGTCTAGGAATATGCAATCTGCCCAGCCCTCTCTTTCCTGTAAGATTTGGCTTACCTCATCATAAAATTCTAATAAGTTTGTTACTGTTGATCTACCTTCTCTGAAGCCATGTTGCCTCACTGACAAAAAGTTGAAGGATTCCAAGTGAAGAGAGATATGTTTCCTTAGTAGTTTCTCCATAACTTTGCAAACTATGCTGGTCAAGGAAACTGGTCTATAGTTCAGAGCCGTATCCCTCCATCCCTTTTTGAAGATAGGTATCACATTTGCTTGTTTCCAGCATCTTGGAATCTCCCCCGACTCCAGTGACTCCTTAAATATGATACTTAGTGCCACTGATATTGTGTTTGCGCATTTTTTAAGCACATGAGGGGATATGTCATCGGGACCTGTAGCTTTATGAACATCTAAATCCATCAGTGCTTTGCATACCTCTGTGGCTGTAAGGTTGATGTTCTCTAATACCGGCCCTTGAGCTTCTATCACTGCAATCTGAGGGGGTGGGGTATTTCCTACTGTAAATACTGACTGAAACTCCTTGTTCAATTCTTTGCAGATCTCTTCATCCGTCTCAGTGATGCTTCCATCCGCTCTCTTTAGCCTTAAAACCTGTTCTTTTACCTTCAGTTTTCCTCTGATAAAGCTGTGGAAAAGCTTGGGATTTTCTTTAGCCTTTCTGGTGATGTCCCTCTCATAGTCTCTCTCTGCCTCTCTCCTTTTACTTAGGTAGTCATTTCTTGCTCTTTTGTAGGTTTGCCAGGCATTTATGTTTTTTCTCCTCCTATACCTTTTCCAGCATTTGTCTCTCCACTCCTTAGCTCTTTTACACCCATTATCGAACCATTTCTCTCTGGCATGAATTACACCTACTTTGGTGACAGGTATGCTGCAATCTACTATCTTCCCATATTTCTCACAAAAGATGTCATACATTTCTTGTACAAATTTGTTGTAAAATAAGGTTCTCCAGTCAATAACTGCAAAAAGCTCATTCATTTTGATGTAATCTCCTTTCCGATAGTTCCTCCTCATGTCCTCAGTGCCTCTACTCTCAGGAAGAATATCTTCAATGATATACTCCATCAACAACACACAGTGGTCACTCTTTCCAATTGGTGGTTCATACTCAATTTTTTCAATATCCAACACATTGTCTGTGAGCACTAGATCAAGTAGTGATGGCTCATCCCCACCCCTGGCCCTTGTTGGTTCCATTACATGTTGGTGTAGGAAATTTCCTTGTACGCAATCTAGGAATCTTGCCCCGAATGAGTCCTCACCACTGTGTGGGTCAAGATTTATCCAATCTATCTCTTTATGATTAAAGTCTCCCATAATCAAAATCCTACATTTTTTTCCCGTGCCATGTTAACAACTGAGTTTATGACTTCAATAGTACCTATATGACTTTCCTCATAAACTTCAAGCCTATTTTGGTTCCTTGGTGGGTTGTATACAACAGTTATTATAATGCTCTCTGACCCAGTATTTATGCGAGCAACAAGAAATTCCTTGAACTCACTTTCTATAGCCAAGTTTATTTCTTCAACTTGAATCCTTTCACTTATGAGCAGTGCTATCCCTCCACCAGTCCTCTCAGATCTTTCAACCCTTAGTATTCTGAAACCCTTAGGAAAAACTGTGACACTGTTTATGTCCTCACTCAACTTAGTCTCTGTAATTGCTACTATATCTGCCTTACTGTTGTGAATCCTACCTTTTAATTCTACTGCCTTACCAGCTAATCCATCAGCATTTGTGTATAACAATCTTAATGAGGCCCCATCCCCTGATCTTCTGTCATTATCTTCTTTATCTCCCCTTTGTCTGGAAGAACTCTGTAATGAAAATTTTCTGTGAGGCATTATAGAAGAGGGAGAGTAGAGGGGAGTATAACTGCTCCCCAAACTGTTTCTTTTTTTATGTCGGCTACCCCCACTTTTAAGGGGAAACAGCCTCGGTATATGTATGTATATATATATATATATATATATATATATATATATATATATATATATATATATATATATATATATATATATATATATATATATATATATATATATATATATATATATATATATATATATATATATATATATTTATAAACTATGAATAACTAGTGATTACTTTATGAAATAAGAATAAAAATTCTCTTTTGGCACTCCGTGAAAAGATGAGATATTCTCCCTTTAGCAATATAATATTAACATCTTCACATAACAAGCTAACTGCACTGAATTTTTATTTACAACGATAGGTGTCTCAGGTGTTTTGTCTCCATCACATCTCTCTGCATGAAAATATATTTCTAATCACTATTTTCACCTATATCTGGTAGGAACAGAGTCTAATATGTTATTATACTCGAAAAAAAAATAATGCAAAGGTCTTACCTGATGTAAAGTAATTAAAGCAAAAGTTATTTCTCTGCAAATAACCTTCCTCAAGCAGAAGTAAACAAGTTTGATAAATGTGCTCGCCCCACTGAATTCTCCATTGATTCAACGTTGTCAGAGACTCAAATTCTGGAGAAGACATTGATGGACTTGAGTAAAATCTTCAGATGTCTGTGTGGTCGCGGAAACGATTAGAACAGTGGTTCCCAATCTGTGGTCTGCGGACCCCTGGTGGTCCGCAAAGGTAGTAGTGAGGGTCCGTGAACTGAATTGAAATTTTCATATATATATATATATATATATATATATATATATATATATATATATATATATATATATATATATATATATATATATATATATATATATATATATATATATATAGTGTGTGTGTGTGTGTGTGTGTGTGTGTGTGTGTGTGTGTGTGTGTGTGTGTGTGTGTGTGTGTGTGTGTAAGTGAATAATATTAAAAGAAAAAAATAATAATGCAAAGTTTGTTACTGTTGATCTACCTTCTCTGAAGCCATGTTGCCTCACTGACAAAAAGTTGAAGGATTCCAAGTGAAGAGAGATATGTTTCCTTAGTAGTTTCTCCATAACTTTGCAAACTATGCTGGTCAAGGAAACTGGTCTATAGTTCAGAGCCGTATCCCTCCTTCCCTTTTTGAAGATAGGTATCACATTTGCTTGTTTCCAGCATCTTGGAATCTCCCCCGACTCCAGTGACTCCTTAAATATGATACTTAGTGCCACTGATATTGTGTTTGCGCATTTCTTAAGCACATGAGGGGATATGTCATCAGGACCTGTAGCTTTATGAACATCTAAATCCATCAGCGCTTTGCATACCTCTGTGGCTGTAAGGTTGATGTTCTCTAATACCGGCCCTTGAGCTTCTATCACTGCAATCTGAGGGGGCGGGGTATTTTCTACTGTAAATACTGACTGAAACTCCTTGTTCAATTCTTTGCAGATCTCTTCATCCGTCTCAGTGATGCTTCCATCCGCTCTCTTTAGCCTTAAAACCTGTTCTTTTACCTTCAGTTTTCCTCTGATAAGGCTGTGGAAAAGCTTGGGATTTTCTTTAGCCTTCCTGGTGATGTCCCTCTCATAATCTCTCTCTGCCTCTCTCCTTTTACTTAGGTAGTCATTTCTTGCTCTTTTGTAGGTTTGCCAGGCATTTATGTTTTTTCTCCTCCTATACCTTTTCCAGCATTTGTCTCTCCACTCCTTAGCTCTTTTACACCCATTATCGAACCATTTCTCTCTGACATGAATTACACCTACTTTGGTGATAGGTATGCAGCAATCTACTATCTTCCCATATTTCTCACAAAAGATGTCATACATTTCTTGTACAGATTTGTTGTAAAATAAGGTTCTCCAGTCAATAACTGCAAAAAGCTCATTCATTTTGATGTAATCTCCTTTCAGATAGTTCCTCCTCATGTCCTCAGTGCCTCTACTCTCAGGAAGAATATCTTCAATGATATACTAGCATATTAAAAGAAAAAAATAATAATGCAGTTATCCTCCACCAGTCCTCTCAGATCTTTCAACCCTTAGTATTCTGAAACCCTTAGGAAAAACTGTGACACTGTTTATGTCCTCACTCAACTTAGTCTCTGTAATTGCTACTATATCTGCCTTACTGTTGTGAATCCTATCTTTTAATTCTACTGCCTTACCAGCTAATCCATCAGCATTTGTGTATAACAATCTTAATGAGGCCCCATCCCCTGATCTTCTGTCATTATCTTCTTTATCTCCCCTTTGTCTGGAAGTACTCTGTAACGAAAATTTTTCTTCTCTTCTTCATTTCTTTCATCATTTAACCTTCTTGCCTCTTGCAACAAGTTTTTTATCTTCCCCATCTCTTCCTGTGTTCTGTATCGTCTAATGAACACTTCTTTGCATTCTTGAAGGTCTTTTAGACTTTTTTTTCTCAACAATATTTCCCTACATGTTTCCCCTCTCTCAAAGGTTACTTTTGTTGGTCTCGGCTTTCCTTCCCTCGAAGGAATAAAGGCAACGTAACGTACCCATGCTCTCATAATTATGGCAATATTAAAAATAAACGTTTCCTGATTATATAATTTATTTATTTTTCTTTCCTTTCTCTCTTTAGTTATTTATGCATTTAACACTGTACATGAAAGTGACATGTCGGATGTCAGGCAATCCAGTACGGTAGGACCGAAGCATTTATACGTGTGAGATTACCAACCTGTCATGTGTTGAATACATACAGTCGGACCATGGCGTGCGAGCTCAGTCTGAGCTGAAGTTCTGAACACTGATTGCTGCAACTTCGCTCCTCCTTCACCGACTTCACGTTTTGAACCGACAGTTGCATCCAAACGTTAATGCAACTTGAGCAGTCCGTAGTCAGTGCGTCTGTGTTTGATTCCCGAACCTTAATATTTAGTTGTATTAACTACATCAGTGACTATTTATTGTAAATATCGGATCGTATGATAGATCGGTGGTTAAAAACCGGAAGCATGTTAAAACGAGACAGTAGTGACATAGAAGGCGAATGTGCGACAAGCTCAAGTGAAAAGACACTGACTCATCAGTCAAAATGCAAAAACCGTAAATACTGTGATGAATACATATCCTTTGGATTTATATGTAGAGGCAGTGAAGGTGAACAGAAACCACAATGTGTTCCTTGTTATGAAATATTGTCCAATGAAAGTATGAAGCCAGCCAAACTTCGCCGGCATTTTGAAACTAAGCATAAGGAGCATATAAAATGTCCTCAAGCCTGTTGAATATTTTCAAAGAAGACGGGAAGAACTACTTTCAAGACAAAATATTATAGAAAAAATAGCAACCGGGGTGATAATGAGAATGCTGTGTGATTACCTAATTGTGATTACCTAATTGTGTTTACGGGAAAGAGCCCAAAGCTCGTATCTTCCCGT
Source organism: Halocaridina rubra (assembly GCA_037179515.1). Classification (NCBI taxonomy): domain Eukaryota; kingdom Metazoa; phylum Arthropoda; class Malacostraca; order Decapoda; family Atyidae; genus Halocaridina; species Halocaridina rubra. The sequence continues at coordinate 43,557 of JAXCGZ010017249.1, read as the reverse complement.
CTCCTGATCGGTTCCATTTTATACTTAGTGATACTTATCATACCTGTCCTTAAAACTATGGATTGAGATAGCATTAACTACCTCCTCGCTTAGCCAATTCCAATTATCAACTACTCTTACACTGAAAAAGTATTTCCTTACATCCTGCATAGAAGTTTTCTTACGAAGCTTCAAACTATGACCTCTAGTTCTAGAGCCAGCCATATCAAAATATCGATCCCTATCCACTCTATCATAACCATGAATGAATTTAAAGACTGTCACCATATCCCCCCTCACTCTTCTAGCTTCGAGTGATGGTAAGTCTAATTCCCTCAGCCTCTCATCATAACTGAGATTGCGTATTTCTGGCACCAGTTTCGTGGCATGCCTTTGAACTTTTTCAAGCTTAGCTATGTGCTTTTTCAAGTGCGGATTCCAAAAGGGGGCTGCATATTCGAGTTTTGGCCTCACATAGGTTACATAAATATTTCTGAACATTTCCTTGTCCATGTGCCTGAAGGCTACCCTTACATTTGATAAGAATGCATATGCTGCCCTTACTATGCCATTTATATGTATTTCTGGAGACAAATCTGCCAGTATGTTTACTCCTAGATCTCTCCCATTTTCTGTCTCTTGAAGTTGTACTCCAGCAACCGAGTAGTCAAGCTTGGGCCTTCTTGCACTTGTACCCATTCTCATTACCTTACATTTTGAAGTATTGAATTTCATTAGCCACTTTTCTGACCACTCATGCAGATTATTTAGATCCTCCTGAAGTTCTCTACCATTGTTCTCGTTTTTTACTTTCTTCACAATCTTTGCATCATCTGCAAACATATTCATGAATGAATTTACAGAATCTGGTAGGTCATTTACATATACAAGGAACAAAAGTAGCCCTAAAACTGAACCCTGTGGAACTCCACTACTAACTCTTCTCCATTCAGACACTGAGTGTCTTACTCTAACCCTCTGTTCCCTTCCTTCTAAGTAAGTTTTTATCCATTCCAAAACATTTCCACCTATTCTAGCCATTGATTGCAGCTTCCTAATAAGTCTCCCATGTGGAACAGTGTCAAACGCTTTCTGGAAGTCTAGGAATATGCAATCTGCCCAGCCCTCTCTTTCCTGTAAGATTTGGCTTACCTCATCATAAAATTCTAATAAGTTTGTTACTGTTGATCTACCTTCTCTGAAGCCATGTTGCCTCACTGACAAAAAGTTGAAGGATTCCAAGTGAAGAGAGATATGTTTCCTTAGTAGTTTCTCCATAACTTTGCAAACTATGCTGGTCAAGCGAAACTGGTCTATAGTTCAGAGCCGTATCCCTCCTTCCCTTTTTGAAGATAGGTATCAAATTTGCTTGTTTCCAGCATCTTGGAATCTCCCCCTGACTCCAGTGACTCCTTAAATATGATACTTAGTGCCACTGATATTGTGTTTGCGCATTTTTTAAGCACATGAGGGGATATGTCATCAGGACCTGTAGCTTTATGAACATCTAAATCCATCAGCGCTTTGCATACCTCTGTGGCTGTAAGGTTGATGTTCTCTAATACCGGCCCTTGAGCTTCTATCACTGCAATCTGAGGGGGTGGGGTATTTTCTACTGTAAATACTGACTGAAACTCCTTGTTCAATTCTTTGCAGATCTCTTCATCCGTCTCAGTGATGCTTCCATCCGCTCTCTTTAGCCTTAAAACCTGTTCTTTTACCTTCAGTTTTCCTCTGATAAAACTGTGGAAAAGCTTGGGATTCTCTTTAGCCTTCCTGGTGATGTCCCTCTCATAGTCTCTCTCTGCCTCTCTCCTTTTACTTAGGTAGTCATCTCTTGCTCTTTTGTAGGTTTGCCAGGCATTTATGTTTTTTCTCCTCCTATACCTTTTCCAGCATTTGTCTCTCCACTCCTTAGCTCTTTTACACCCATTATCGAACCATTTCTCTCTGGCATGAATTACACCTACTTTGGTGACAGGTATGCAGCAATCTACTATCTTCCCATATTTCTCACAAAAGATGTCATACATTTCTTGTACAGATTTGTTGTAAAATAAGGTTCTCCAGTCAATAACTGCAAAAAGCTCATTCATTTTGATGTAATCTCCTTTCGGATAGTTCCTCCTCATTTCCTCAGTGCCTCTACTCTCAGGAAGAATATCTTCAATGATATACTCCATCAACAACACACAGTGGTCACTCTTTCCAATTGGTGGTTCATACTAAATTTTTTCAATATCCAACACATTATCCGTGAACACTAAATCAAATAGTGATGGCTCATCCCCACCCCTGGCCCTTGTTGGTTCCATTACATGTTGGTGTAGGAAATTCCCTTGTACGCAATCTAGGAATCTTGCCCCGAATGAGTCCTCACCACTGTGTGGGTCAAGATTTATCCAATCTATCTCTTTGTGGTTAAAGTCTCCCATAATCAAAATCCTACATTTTTTTTCCCGTGCCATGTTAACAACTGAGTTTATGACTTCAATAGTACCTATATGACTTTCCTCATAAACTTCAAGCCTATTTTGGTTCCTTGGTGGGTTGTATACAACAGTTATTATAATGCTCTCTGTGTGTGCTTCGTAAGAGGTTTCTCTTTTAATAGCAAAGAGTGGAAAACCACACACAATAGCAGAGGAACTAATTCTGCCTGCTGCCAAAGCAATGGCCTCTAGGATGCATGGAGACAAAGTATCAAAGAGTTTTGATCTCATTTCATTGTCAAACACCACTGTCAAGCGGCGAATAGAAGACATGTCTGACAGTGTTAAAAATCAACTAGTGAAGAGAGTGATTAAAAGTCCGTATTATTCTTTACAATTAGATGAAAGTACAGATGTTGCTAACAGTGCTGATTTACTTGCATTCATATGATATGAATTTGATGGTACAATTAAGGAAGATTTTCTCTTTTGCCAGTCATTGCCAACACACACAACTGATGAGTCTATTTTTAATAGTTTGAATGATTTTATAATAGCTAATGAAATTGGATGGTCAAAGTGTGTAGGAGTCAGTACTGATGGGGCTCCCGCAATGTCGGGAAAGTACAAATGACTCAAGGCAAAAATCCAAGCTATAATACCAAATGTCAAGTGGACTCATTGCTGCATACATAGAGAATCGTTGGCAGCAAAGAAAATGCCAGAAAAATTGAAGACGACTCTAGATGAAGTAGTGAAAGTAGTTAATTTCATAAAAGCTCAACCCTTAATTCTCGTATTTTTAGTGTTCTTTGTGAGGAGATGGGTAGCGCTCATGAACAACTGCTCTTGCATTCTCAAGTGCGGTGGCTGTTCCGCGGTAAAGTACTTACCCGCATATTTGAGTTGCGTGATGAAATAAGACTATTTCTTCATGGGAGAGAATGGTTTAATAACTTTTCGTGGCTAGCTATTGTGGCATACATGTCTGACATCTTTACTTATTTGAATGACCTAAATTTGAGCCTACAAGGGAGATCCGTAACTATTTTTAAAGTTGAAGATAAAGTGGAAGCCATGATGAAGAAATTAGAATTGTGGTCTGAACGTTAGCATAGTGGTGTGTTTGAATCCTTTCCAACACTTTATGACTTTCTTGGAACTTCTGAAGAAAACATTTCTGAAGAAATAAGAAGCCTTTTTATTCAGCATTTGCAAGGTTTAAAGATCAGTTTTAGGGATTATTTTCCTCCTCATGATGGCAATAACAAGTGGATTAGGGATCCTTTTCATGTAAATGTAAAAGATGTAAAAGAATTAACAGCAAAAGAAGAAAATAGTCTTGTTGAACTTTAATGTGACACTTCACTAAGATCACGTTTCAACCGTTACAATTTATCAGACTTTTAGTTACTATTGAAAAATGAGTACCCAGAACTGGCAACCAAGGCCCTGAAATATCTAATGCCATTCCCTCCTACGTATTTATGCGAGCAGGCTTGCTCACAGCTCATTTACATAAAATCAAAATACAGAAATAGGATGAATGTGGAACCTGATCTTCGACTTAAAACTGTCTGCCATTGAACCTGAAATTGAAAACATAGTAGCAGCAAAACAGCATCACCCATCTCATTAATGAGATTAAGATAAAGTATATTTTTTTCTGCTCTGTTCTGTTCTGTATTTCTTTCTTTATGTTTTTTATATATTTTCCCATTTTTTCATTTACATATGTCTTTCTGCAGAAATTAATCTAGTTTTCTGATAAGAGGAGTTTGTTGCGAGTTTATTAAAGCAGCATGTTAAGTTGACAGACGTTTCTGGGGTCCGGGGAAAAAATCATTTAAATAAAAGGGGCCCTTGGTAGTGAAAAGTTTGGGAACCACTGGATTAGAATAATGTTAAGCTCTTTCCAAAAATGTTATGGCCGTTGTAAAGGCGCCCCAAAATTTTGCTAGATGATGCCTCTGAAGGAATGATGCATCATGCTGGACGTGTTTACTGGTTACCGAGATCAGGCGAATAACTCGAGCCAAGACGATATAAATGGGAGATCAATGAGATAAGTTTATTCTGCAATGGGAGAAGAGCTGGGACACAACAACGATGGGTGAGGAGAGAGAAAGAAGGGAATGGGTATTGTAACAGATATGACAGAGGATGGTGTCAGGGTGTAATAGAATGTCCATTAGCTACTTCTGAGAGATAAAATCCTGGCATATTACGGAATAGCTAGCTAAGTGCGAAGACAGCAAAGAAAATGGAGTGGGCAGATGTCTACTTGTACAGTGTAATCCATAGATTTATCCATTACTGCTTAGAGCAAAACAGTAAACCTTTCTTGATGTCGGCTACCCCCAAATTAAAGGGGGAAACAGCCAAGGTATATATATATATATACATATATATATATATATATATATATATATATATATATATATATATATATATATATATATATATATATATATATATATATATATATATATATATATATATATATATATATATATATATATATATATATATATATATATATATATATATATATATATATCTTCAGTTTCCTTCTTTGAATTCTTTTCTTTATCAGAATTTTTTTTGAGGTTAATTTTTGGTTAGGGAAAATTATTATATGTGTACATGTTCTCCCTGGCACCAAAACCCTCTCCATGTAGTAGGCTTGCCCATGGCACCAATCGCCCTTGCAATACTACAATTGAAGGGTCTTGTGGACTTAAATAGGACTGTCCAGGACAGATCGATGTTAAGTCTTACTTCAATTACGGATCTCTTTCTACGCCTACGTCAACACCGAATATTCTTGGATATTCGTAACGCATATCTTATTGTCCCTTCACATCTGACAAATCACAGTACTCCCCATCTCTGTGTCTCTTTATGTTTTCTTAATGCTCAGGCCCGACGAGGATAGATTTTTTTTTTTTTTTGGCCCGTCCTGGTGTCACAATAAAAAAAAAAATATTAGGGTTCTACAAGAGGCTCCGAAATGAACTAGCTCCAGCCCCCTGTAACTGGAGGATTCACGTCAGTTTACTAAGGTCGAAAATCGTGTTTTAAATTATTCTTGATGATTTAAGAAACTTTTTGTATTTGCGCTTAGTGGAAAATCAACAAATTGTAGTGATGTCTTACTATTTCCAGAGTGAAAGCGGATGTTATCCTCAACTGTAACTATTATTTTTTTTTTCACCCCTCTCATCACACTATCTAATCGAAATAAGTTTGAGCCATTTTGTATTCTCACCCTCAGCTGGATCCCTTATATGTGTCTGTCGTTAGCTAAACGATCTAATGCCAAGCTGTCTCTCCGTTCATTCATCAGGCTAGAGGTTTGATACTCTGTAGAAAATAAGGGGGGGGGGGGTGGCAGAGCCACAGAACACACATTCACCATTAGCCAAAGATGCCTCTAACACACACTTTGCTACTTGTTGTTAATGGGTTCCCACAACCCCCCACCGTCCTGCTTGTGTCATCCTCAGTGTAGGCGGGCAAATATCAACAGTGAGGCCCGACAGCAGCAGCTGGTTTACCTCCAACCGCTTCATCACAGATAACCGTTTCAACACCCCCCCCCGTCCCAGTTATCTGCTAGCAGGTGCCAGAATGAGGATAAAGTTTAATCCCTAAAACACATACACACGCGTCAAAATATGCATATGTGCCATGTGCAAAATGGCCTCTCATCAGTCTATGTTTACAGATAGATTGAAAATAGACACAATTCACAACACGATCTCTCTATAAGTTCAATTAGGCACTTATTCAGTATACATATACCTAATCTATGGTAAATATATAATTTAGTAAAGATTATTTAAGCCTCAATCATTTTATATGCTAATAACACCTTGACAGGTAGACAGACACCCGTAAATCTAGACAAAAAATACAGATATATAGATAGATCGCTGGAAAGAAAAATAGACAGATAGATAATACATCGATGAGAATATTATATAACAGAGAAAACTCGCGCAATATTTTTATTTTTGCCACATATCCTTCCTGGGATCGAGAGATGAGACCTTAGCATTAAGAATTGTCAACCATGTACAACGATACAGTAGCGTCGCTTCACGCTGCTTTCAGCGTATTCGATTTACCTCTAATTCTTCTTGGCTTCGGCATTGATTTCGACCGTTCAAGCGTTCCTTGTCACTCGATTTAGTGACACGGACAAGTTCAAGGACCCGTATTAATGAGAAAGGATTATCTTACATGGATTACATCGTCTGTAAACGAAAAATATTGTAATAGGAATGCATCCTTATGTATATATAAGGTCAAATTGTACCGTGTACTATGTATGTAAGTGAAAACACCTGCGAACGAATATTAGTGACAGGATAGCTGCAGGAGGTCCCGAGGATATGCCACTGGGCTAGCGCAGGCGCCCCTACTTAGTCTCCTGCGTGAAGGAAGGAGGGCGCCCGGACCCCAATACCTCCGCACACGTTCTATTGGCTGTAGGTTGGATAGTCTAAGGTTGACGCTTGGCACATGCTGAGAGTGCTTTCCATCCGGGTTTATTTAAGGAGAGAAAGAGATTAAAAAAGAACAATTACCGAAAGACGGAATAGTGCTTCTCATAGCAATCGCTAAATAATTAAGCTTCGAAGGCACAACCATGAGTTAACGCAGTTGATGGTAAGGAATAAATATGAATATTTTCTTAATTACTGTATCACCGTAATTGGAATATTTCATGGTGAAATTGCCAGAGTAAATATGATAAGAGGATATTGAAATATGAAAAGTCAAATTTACGGTTTAGTAATTACGTAAGTCACAGAGATGGTTTACAGGTGGTTGAGGACAACCGAGTTAACAGGTGGATGAGGTAGTAACGGGAAATCGTTGCACACAGAGAGAGAGAGAGAGAGAGGAGAGAGAGAGAGAGAGAGAGAGAGAGAGAGAGAGAGAGAGAGAGAGAGAGAGAGAGAGAGAGAGAGAATAGGGGGTTATCAAAGGATATTCTTCCATTATGGGATGGTGAGATGCGAGGGAGTGAGGGTTAGGGTAAAGCAGGTCTTGCAACTGAGGAAGACGGGGTGCATTTTGCATTTATTTTGCTCTCTTCTGGTATCTGGCTCTGTTAACATGCACATTATCCTATGTAAAAGTCGTATTAGTGCTTTCCTTTAAGTCCTCTCAAACTTACTTAGGATGGGATAGGATAGGAGGGGGAAAAAAGGAGAGGGGATTAAGGATATAGGATATAAGGGAATTGGAGGGAAAAACACGAAAATTAAATAAAGTAAGAGAGGCACCTAAAATGCACTTGCTTGCGTGAATTAATTTCAAAGTGTGTCGTTTGCACTGTTGTATGGTAGTTTCGGGGGATTAATTTAATTATTTTTTTACGTTATTATTTAAATATTCTTAATGAAATTTGTACTGAAGTCCCATCTTCTTGGCAAGTATATGTATGTCAACTACACGCGACATATGACATTTCTTACCACTTTTGGTGTATAGATTGTATGTATACCTGAAAATGTGTGTAAACGAATACTTTTTACGAATTAACCGTATGGATTCTTCACGCTGTCAAAATACCTGCCTATGAAAGCAATTTACTCGATTAATATCCAAGTTTAAGTATAGACCTTCTGATATATAACTAAGCTATATAGTAACTATGCATTTCTATATTCTATGTTTAGTTTTTCTAACGAGGATATTCATGTTCTAGGCAGGATATACTCTGCTACTGGTTTCTTTATCGCATATTTTATTCTAGTCTGTGATTATTTCTCTTTATATTTCTTCATTATCAGACTGTTGTCTCTCAAATGTGTATTTCATTTAGTAGTAGTAGTAGTAGTAGTAGTAGTAGTAGTAGTAGTAGTAGTAATAGTAATAGTAGTAGCTCTATCATTCTCAGTCACATAGTTTTAATCAAAATGAATCCTAATTTACTGTATCAACGGTACTTTTTTTTTTTTTTTAATCCATGATCATGTATGTGTCGATTTGTACATTCGTATTTAAGTATTCAGACTTTGCGATTCAGTTCGTTCTATCGTTGTAAAGATTCCAAAAAGCAAGGTAGGAAAAGGTCAAGAAATTATAGTAGACGAAAATTCTAAAGTTCTACGAGTCAGTTTTAGTCCTGTATGTTAATATATTACAAATATTTTAAACTGTACCATTAAAACTGTTTCCATTTAAAACTAACATTAATTTCTGATATGTATTTATTCTTTTTAGTAAATCTCAGTCTTTATATATATATATATATATATATATATATATATATATATATATATATATATATATATATATATTATATATATATATTGGCAAATTAAACTAAATTCCAAAATAAGCTATTATAGTGTTTTGCCGTAATAAGTTTAATATTATGAATTAAATTTTATGCATTAATATTAGGGTATCAAAGTAGTTAAATTTTGGAAAATTTGCATTCCTTAATAACTTTTTATATAACGTAGTGCTTAAAAAAAAAAAACTACAGGAATGCCTCAAGGCTAAAAAAAAAAAAAAAAAAAAAAAAAACTTTGTACCACGTAATCACATGTAGTAGCTTGGCCCCTGGCAGCAGCGCCCGTTGCGGTACTACAAATGAAGGGTCTTTTGGACTTGAATAAGGCTTTCCAGGACAGTTCGATGTTAAGTCTTTCTTCAGTTACTGTTCTTTTCTGTGCCTACATAAACACTGAATATTCTTGGATATTCGATACACATCTCTCATCATCCCATCACATCTGACAAGTCACAACAGTACCCATCTCTGTTTCTCTTTACTTTCTGTTTTCTTCGTGCCCAGGCCTGATGAGGGCAGATTATTATTATTATTTTTTTTTGGGGGGGGGTCCGTCCTGGTGTCACAATCATAAATAAAAAACAAATAGTGTTCATTCCCTGCTCTAGCAGTTGGCAGATAGCTTTCCTACTTCTACAAGACCTTCATTTGTACAGTCGGTAATGCCTTAAGTACAATGATAAACCACCTGGCTAGTACAGTGGTAACGCGCTGGCAAGAGAGTTTAAGCTGTTTACTGGGGAGGTTACTGCTGTCGCTGGGCACCACAGGTGGGGGTTGGGGCCTGTGCCGGCTGGCGACCGCCCTATGGGTCCTCCATGACCCGCTCCACCCATCCGTGGGTGGAGAATCTAAAAAAAAAAAGTACAATGATGTCTTGTGTTTGTGCTGCAGGATGGAGACTTTGTGAGGGGCTCCTATATATATTTATTTGCTTATTGTCTCACATATTGCAATGTGTATACATGAACACGCACACGTGCGAGGCAAAGGACATCATAATCCTCTCCTGGGAGACGGATGGTGCAATGACAGGTAGTCTCATCGATAAGAGTCTTGATGAGAAGGTCGCTGGAGGAGTCTCGAGAGAATGAATTTCATTAAAACTGCCAAAGAAAAGGCGTCCCCCACTTTATGTGTAGTAACTGCCCTTTAGGAAAACCATGATGATGATGATGCTTATTATTATTATTATTATTATTATTATTATTATTATTATTATTATTATTATTATTATTAGCAGCAGCAGTAGTAGTAGTAGTAGTAGTAGTAGTAGTAGTCATGTTCTAAATAGTGTTGTCAGTGATCAAAACTCTCTCTCTCTCTCTCTCTCTCTCTCTCTCTCTCTCTCTCTCTCTCTATATATATATATATATATATATATATATATATATATATATATATATATATATATATATATATATATATATATATATATATATATATGTATATATACATATATATATATATATATATATATATATATATATATATATATATATATATATATATAGTATATATATATATACAGTATATCTATCTATCTATCTATCTATCTATATATCTATCTATCTATCCCATTTGTCTGTAGGTATCACTAACACTTTCTTGGGTACCGAAGAATTTCTAATATCTTGTGGCTAATTTTACCCAAATTTAGGTTTTCTATTGATTATGTTTAAAAGAAAGAATCACATTAACTTTTGCTGATCGTCTATCAAACATTAAGACATCATGAAAGAAAATAGGTAATTTTTCTTGAATTTAAAATCATAGTTTTACCTGAATCCCATAAGATGAGAACAGAGTAAAAAGAGTATCATTGTCTTCGCTTTCATCTTCCACTGTAATAAAAAAAAAAAAAACGATTATTATATTTTTATCTATAGTGTGTTTTATAATACTTAATTCTAAATAATGCCATAACATGATAATAGATAATACAACAGTAGTCAGTAATGTTGTTTATCATCCAAGATATTTATATCAGTGTAAAATGATCCTCTTTTCCAGACTACTATGACACCTGTCTTGGCAATATCATGTTGTAAGTGCACGTTCGAAGTGGTTATCCTGCTGTGATTAGGACAAAGAATATTATAATCACTAACCAAACCTCGACTCCATATCATATATGACCTGCACCTGGAAAACAGAAGCTGATGTGGAGATAGATATGAAGGTGAAGAAAAGGTTGAGTCAGTGGAGTTAGTATTCTCAAACAAAGAGCTTCAGCGTGGGTAATATTGGGAGAACATGGGAAAGTCCAACGATAAGAAGACTCAACGAAGTGACAGTAGTAAGTATCATTGTCTTGGATGACCATGTTTTCTCTGTTTTTGATGTACAAGACAGGACAGTGAATGAAGAAATGTATGTTTAGTTTCATTACAGATTGAAAAGCATATTTTTGCTTTGTATATATATATATATATATATATATATATATATATATATATATATATATATATATATATATATATATATATATATATGAATAAATAAATAAAAACAGTCCTGTGAGGTCATATTTAGAAAGTACCTCTGGAGAAGAATACTTTCTTTATTCATTTTAGACTTTGGTAGCATGTCATCTTGGACATTTGGCCCGATTTCTTAAACAGTGTAAACCCAGGATACCATATTGTTAGTTAGCTAGACACACAAATGGATTTTATAAACGCATCTGACGCGGTTCTGTGTATGGCCAGGATTCCATGTGGGATCCTAGCCATACACAGAACAGCGTCAGATGCGTTTATGAAATCCATTTGTGTGTATCTAGCCAACTAACAATATGGTACCCTAGATTTACAGTGTTTAAGAAATCGGGCCAATGTAAGTTCTCTATAATGTTAATTTTAGCATTATACATAAAAATGACATTAGGTTTGCTTAGCAAGATTTTGTTAGCTCGCTTTTAAACCATGTTATGTCTGTTATAACTACTTATTAAGCAAATTCATCACTGAAACAATATTAGAAAGTTATATTAATTACTGAATTGCGGATCCTAACTTGACCCCATTTCAGGAACAAGTGTTTACATAACCATTTCATTGATGGATTTTCCTTATCATTTAAGACAGAATCTCACAAAATTTTCCTCATATAATTCTCTTTTACTGTTCTTTTCCACGCAAGCTAAAGGTTCGGCAAGTAAGACAGTTTTATGAAAGTCACGTTGTATTTTGGAAGTGGATAATTATCTCGGTTAGACTATCAAGCATGAATGACACATTGCATGTCTTGTAATTGTCTCTCTGCATGTAAAGGGGGGTGTATACGGTCAAACGGTTCGTCGAACGCGGTTCGACAGACAAGTGTTTGAAGTGATGTTCGAACGTGTGAACGGGGTATTTGGTTGTCGAACACGTTTGTCGAACGTGTTCGACAACCAAATACCCCGTTCACACGTTCGAACATCACTTCAAACACTTGTCTGTCGAACCGCGTTCGACGAACCGTTTGACCGTGTAAACTCCATCTAACGCTATTTTCTTGACAGCCTCTATCTTCCTTTTTTTCTTCTTTATTATGATCCAAGCATTTGAGATAAATGTTTTTACTCTCTTTTCGCTTTTGTCTGTATATTATCTCTTCAGAATATTTCAGCAGAAAGTAGTGTCACTATAGTAACATATATTGCCTTAGACAAAAAACACTCACATTTATATATTCTTTTTTTTTATAGTTAGTAATATACACGCTTAGCTTTCGGTCTATACCAAAATCATCTTCAGTGAGTCAAAACAGTGAATGACTTCTCTGCTCTGGCTCTCATAAGATAATTCCTATGGTATGATCCACTGGCTAAGAAAAAAAAAGAGTGCGCATGTGTGGTGGATGTTGTCTTGACCATGATTCAGACAGCTTTCCCCTTGGATCAATCCCAGAATAGGTACTTGATGTCATTTTTAAGTGCTTGATATACCTGTACCGGGTGTCCACAAAGTCTGGGTACACAGGAAATTTCATTATGCAGAGCTATTCAATCGAGTTCATCTGAATATTGTAAAGCACATCAAATTATGCATTGAAAATGATGGAAATCATATTGAAAATATTATTTATTAACATTATATATAAATAAAATTGTTTTGTTTTAAAAGTATGTGTTAATCTCCTGAGTACCCAGACTTCGTCTGGGTACACAGGAGATTAACACATACTTTTAAAACAAAACAATTTTATTTATATATAATGTTAATAAATGATATTTTCAATATGATTTCCATCATTTTCAATGCATAATTTGATGCGCTTTACAATATTCAGATGAACTCGATTGAATAGCTCTGCAGAGTGAAATTTCCTATGTACCCAGACTTTGTGGACACCCTGTAGAATTGAGACTAATTCATGTTAAGTAAGGTTGTATTAGGTTAAAATTAGTTTTCCTTTCTAACGTGTACTTGACCTAACCTAACCTAGGTCCCAGATTAGGTACCTAAAAATCACCTCAGGTACCTCTTCTAGGATTGATCCTTTCCCTTGTACTCAGATATATCGTGATACTTTGTCCAGAAAATCTCTCTAATCCCAGCTTATTAGTCATTTAAGAATATGGATCCATTTTTCATCTACAATGATGTTTCCTTTTTTTTTTTTTTATGGTGTTGCAATAGATATCAAGACTAAATTTACTGCGTGCTCTCAGAATAATACCGATTTTTTTTTTTTTAATTATTACGTATTTTAGAGAAAATATATAATGATATTTTTCGCTCTGTTATTTTATGCACGTATTTTAGAAAAGACTTGTATAGATATTTTAGTTATATTACTAAGATCCATGACGGATTCAGCCTTTAGTAGTGTTAGTGTCTGGGTCCGGTAATATACAGGAGTGGGTTTGAGTCTAGCCAGAAGTTGGATTATCTTTCACTGTCTTATGTCGTTACCAATTAAGTTGGACACTTAATTGGGGGGATTGGTGATTTCCTATAGGTCTACATGATTATCCAGACATTGCTTGGAAATCAGTGGGTCCAAGTGTCTGAAGAGGGGCTTGAGCTCCGTCTCTAAGTGAGGTATATCATCGGGCTCTGTGCTATCACTGTCCCTTACCTCTGCCTTTCATTAGAGACCATTAACCTTTATTGGGTAATTTCAAAACCTTGGGAAAAAAAAACCCGCTCTATTATTTTTGGCAGTTAGCCACAAATGCATCAAAGCTCCTAAGCCCGTCCTGGTGTCACAATCATAAAAAAAAAAAAAAAAAAAAAGAGCATAAGTTTATACCATATTGTCTTCATATATTTAGTAGGCACCGTGGCTCAAGCGGTAGCGTCCGCGACTTTGAGGTGTCAGGTCGGGGGTTCGCGCCCTGTCACGGTCTAAGGTTAGCAAGGGCATACACTCAGGGTAACGATTACATCTGCCAAAACAAGTCCTTCTCAAAAAGGTAACAGTCCTAGCCCTTGGTAGAAAAGGGAGTCCGTGACGTAAAACTGGAACACTGTCTTCATATATTTATTAATTTATGTAAAATTGCGATGAATCACCGGTTTTTGCAGTTGAGATATTTTTTTTTAAATATTTATTAGCTTATCTTATTGTTATTTCCCCCTAAGGGAGGGGAGCTAGAACACCTCCTCCGTGTTCCCCTGTGTGTCGTAAGAGTCGACTAATTGGGCTGGAGCGAGGGAACTGAAAATTCCCTCCTCTGTATTTTCTCTTCCCAAAGAGTCAGAGTATATTACCTTGACTCAGCCACACCCCTTATAAGAGGAGAAATTGCTTATGTATGTATATGTAGATGTTGATTATTCACTTTTTAGAGGAAAGGTAAATACTAACAACTGCGTAAGATTAGCACAAACATAATTAAAGAAGGCGCTTATATTATTAACCGAGTTCTTCAGCATCAAATAAACTCCATATCGAGGGTTCGCGCCCAGTCACGGTCTGAGGTTAGCAAGGGCATGCACTCAGGGTAACGATTACATCTGCCAAAACAAATCCTTCGAAAGAAGGCAACTGTCCTAGCCCTTGGTAGAAAAGGGAGTTCGTGACGTAAAACCGGAACAACAACAACAACAACAACAACAACAACAACCAAAGCTGTGAGTGTAGATGAGATGAGACGCTCAACATCTGTAGACTGACAGCTTATTTCCTCTGGCCTTTGGAAAAGTCAGAATGCCTACTTAATATTGTTCTCTCTCTCTCTCTCTCTCTCTCTCTCTCTCTCTCTCTCTCTCTCTCTCTCTCTCTCTCGAGAGAGAGAGAGAGAGAGAGAAAGAGAGAGAGAGAGAGAGAGAGAGAGAAAGAGAGAGAGAGAACGATCGGTATATTTATGGTGCGGTCTCCAAGGAGGTAAAACACTCGTAATGTATGTGTGTACTTACCTAATTGTGTGTGCATGTTTACACACACACACACACACACACACACACACACACACACACACACACACACACACACAACTTGAATATGCAGTCCCCTTTTGGAATCAGCACTTGAAAAAGTACGTAGTTAAGCTGGAAAAAGTTCAGAGACATCCCACGAAACTAGTACCAGAAATACGCAATCTCAGTTATGATGAGTGGCTGAGGGAATTAGACTTACCATCACTCGAAGCTAGAAGATTGAGGGGGGATATGGTGAACGTCTTTAAATTCCTTCATGGTTATGACAGAGTGGGTAGGGATAGATATTTTGATATGACTGTCACTAGAACTAGAGGTCATAGTTTGAAGCTTCGTAGGAAAAATTCTTTGCAGGATGTAAGGAAGTACTTTTTTAGTGTAAGAGTAGTTGATAATTGGAATTCGCTAAGCGAGGAGGTAGTTAGTGCTAACTCAATCCATAGTTTTAAGGACAAGTGTGATAAGTTTCACTAAGTACAACATGGAACCGATCAGGAGACGGGAAGTTACGTGCTTGGATCTCTTTCCCATAAGCACAAGTAGGTAACTGCACACACACACACACACACACACACACACACACACACACACATACACACACACACACACACACGTGTATATATATATATATATATATATATATATATATATATATATATATATATATATATATATATATATATATATATATATATATATATATATATATATATATATATATTAAAGGGGGAAACAGCCAAGGTATATATATATAAAATATATATATATATATATATATATATATATATATATATATATATATATATATATATATATATATATATATATATATATATATATATATATATATATATATTTATTTATTTATTGTTCCGGTTTTACGTCAAGGACTCCCTTTCCTACCAAGGGCTAGGACAGATGCCTTCTTCCGAAGGACTTGTTTTTGGCAGATGTAATCGTTACCCTGAGTGCATGCCCTTGCTAACCTCAGACCGTGACGGGGCGCGAACCCTCGACCTGACACCTCAAAGTCGCGGACGTTACCGCTTGAGCCACGGTGACTACCTCTATCTATCTATCTATCTGTCTATATATATATATATATATATATATATATATATATATATATATATATATATATATATATATATATATATATATATATATATATATATATATATATATATATATATATATATATATATATATATATATATATATTATGAGTGTGACACCGGGACAGGCAAGAAAATTGCTCTCATCAGGCCCAGGCACCAAGAACACTTTGAAACAAAGAAAAAGTATAAGCTTAAGGACAAGGCAGTAATAAGAGAATGATGAAATATAGGAAGGACAGTCTGAATGAATGGTCGAAGTTATGAATGCCTAGAGATATGGCAGGATTAGGCGCCGACATAACCATAGATCGTGTGATTACCTAATTGTGATTACCTAATTGTGTTTACGGGAAAGAGCCCAAAGTCGTATCTTCCCGTCTCCTCATGGGTTCTATTTTATACTTAGTGATACTTATCATACCTGTCCTTAAAACTATGGATTGAGATAGCTTTAACTACCTCTTCGCTTAGCGAATTCCAATTATCAACTACTCTTACACTGAAAAAGCATTTCCTTACATCCTGCAAAGAAGTTTTCTTACGAAGCTTCAAACTATGACCTCTAGTTTCATATCAAAATATCGATCCCTATCCACTCTATCATAACCATGAAGGAATTTAAAGACTGTCACCATATCCCCCCTCACTCTTCTAGCTTCGAGTGATGGTAAGTCTAATTCCCTCAGCCTCTCATCATAACTGAGATTGCGTATTTCTGGCACCAGTTTCGTGGCATGTCTTTGAACTTTTTCAAGCTTAGCTATGTGCTTTTTCAAGTGCGGATTCCAAAAGGGGGCTGCATATTCGAGTTTTGGCCTCACATAGGTTAAATAAATATTTCTGAACATTTCCTTGTCCATGTGCCTGAAGGCTACCCTTACATTTGATAAGAATGCATATGCTGCCCTTACTATGCCATTTATATGTATTTCTGGATACAAATCTGCCAGTATGTTTACTCCTAGATCTCTCTCATTTTCTGTCTATTGAAGTTGTACTCCAGCCACCAAGTAGTCAAGCTTGGGCCTTCTTGCACTTGTACCCATTCTCATTATCTTACATTTTGAAGTATTGAATTTCATTGCCACTTTTCTGACCACTCATGCAGATTATTTAGATCCTCCTGAAGTTCTCTACCATTGTTCTCGTTTTTTACTTTCTTCACAATCTTTGCATCATCTGCAAACATATTCATGAATGAATTTACAGACTCTGGTAGGTCATTTACATATACAAGGAACAAAAGTGGCCCTAAAACTGAACCCTGTGGAACTCCACTACTAACTCTTCTCCATTCAGACACTGAGTGTCTTACTCTAACCCTCTGTTCCCTTCCTTCTAAGTAAGTTTTTATCCATTCCAAAATATTTCCACCTATTCTAGCCATTGATTGCAGCTTCCTACTAAGTCTCCCATGTGGAACAGTGTCAATCGCTTTCTGGAAGTCTAGGAATATGCAATCTGCCCAGCCCTCTCTTTCCTGTAAGATTTGGCTTACCTCATTATAAAATTCTAATAAGTTTGTTACTGTTGATCTACCTTCTCTGAAGCCATGTTGCCTCACTGACAAAAAGTTGAAGGATTCCAAGTGAAGAGAGATATGTTTCCTTAGTAGTTTCTCCATAACTTTGCAAACTATGCTGGTCAAGGAAACTGGTCTATATTTCAGAGCCGTATCCCTCCTTCCCTTTTTGAAGATAGGTATCACATTTGCTTGTTTCCAGCATCTCGGAATCTCCCCCGACTCCAGTGATTTCTTAAATATGATACTTAGTGCCAATGATATTGAGTTTGCGCATTTTTTAAGCACATGAGGGGATATGTCATCAGGACCTGTAGCTTTATGAACATCTAAATCCATCAGCGCTTTGCATACCTCTGTGGCTGTAAGGTTGATGTTCTCTAATACCGGCCCTTGAGCTTCTATCACTGCAATCTGAGGGGGTGGGGAATTTTCTACTGTAAATTCTGACTGAAACTCCTTGTTCAATTCTTTGCAGATCTCTTCATCCGTGTGTGTGTGTTTTTTTTTTTAAGGAAGATAGGTCATAAGAATTAGGTAAGACAAGAGAGGGAAGAGAGTTCCTGAGTGTAGAGGTGAATGGAAGAAGCAGTCACTGCACCTATCAATCCGCGAGCTATAAATCTTCACACAGTACCTGTAAGATGGTGCCGATTGGAGAGTGTTATGCAGCTTCAGCAGCTGGGGAGGGTTGCAACTCGCCAACTCATCAGAGCAGTGATAGAAGTAGAAACGAAGAGAAAGAAAATCTAGATCAGAAGTAAAAGCAGGGTCAATGATGAGTCTAATTGCCTTAGATTCAACACTATCCAAGAGATAAGTATAAGAAGAAGCATCCCAGATATGCCAGCAGTATTCTAAGCAGGAACGGCTGAGACCAATCTAGATTTTGAGTCGCTGAACAGAGGATATGAGAGTTCTAGGAGTAAAAATATTGTCACATATCAAGTTAGATATAGATACCACGTTTTAAGCCATCAATATATGGAGTTCAAATATGTTTTTTCTTGTGAATTGTGTGCTACAAGATAACATAAAAGAGATCACAAATGCTTAAATGTTCTCTTATTTAGTCTATTTCAAATGAAATCTCAGACACCTACAGAGACAAAACCCCGAGGAATCAGAATTAATTTACTGCATCTTTCCCATGAACAAGATCTCTGCCAATAACAACACTTGATCAATTGTGTTTTTGTTTTCTTTGATGCATTTTATATTTTCTTTCTAGCTTGTAAGTGCCGAGAATTTCTCTCTCTCTCTCTCTCTCTCTCTCGCTTTCTCTCTCTCTCTGAAAATGAATAGGGCCCAGATTCTTTTTGCCAGTTCTTCTCTCACTTCTCTAATTAGTATTGTATACTGCACATGACTGAAAATCCATATACTGTACATTTAAAAAGTTGGGAATTCTTACAATTCTTTGGTAGAAACAGGTTTCTCTAACGTAAAGAACAACAAAGGTTATAGAATTTATTTAATAAATTTCAAGATTACATTATCATCCACGCGTTATACTAATGAATTTTATTAATTAATTTGGTATCATATACAGTTGTTGTACATCGTGAAAGCATTACTTGTGTCTTAAGTACACACACTAGCAGTGGTGCACGTATTTTATAGTCTTAAATAAACAAAGATATGCTTCATACGACTAAAGAAAAAGCATTGTTTTGCCCAAACACAATCCAGTCCTATAGAAATGGCATCTTTTTAAGCATATCACTGAACTGTCTGGATATACTGATTGTATATGGCGAAAGGTACATGTATCAAATATCTTTCGTCCTACTAGTTTAGCTACTTTTCAAAAGCACCAAAAGGTTGTCGGGACTTTCTAGGTATATATATATATATATATATATACATATGTGTGTGTGTGTGTGTGTGTGTGTGTGTGTGTGTGTGTGTGTGTGTGTGTGTGTGTGTAATATCTTTCGCCCCTCAGGCATAGTTAATTTACATGTACTTGACTAATTTATCCAGAAATTCTTATTAGAAATAGCCATATCGTTCTTTTATGGAGTTAACAGCTTGTAGAATTAGACAGACACTACTCTTAATTGGGTCATGTTTTTAATAACCAGTTTTCCTATCTCAGTTATAATTCAATAGGCAAAATTAAGCTACACCTGAGGAATATATGGTAATGACTTAAAATCTGAGGCAGATAATTCTTACGTTAGACTATAGTTAATATTTTCGTTCATAACATAGACTTTATTTTTTACTGCACTGTACAGTATACTATTATCATACCTTCATTTTAAACAATTAGCACTATCTATGTCTCAAATGAAATGTTTATTAGTTTCTAAACGGAATTAATAGTTTAAAATCTATTTTAAAAATAATTTATAATCAAGGAATTTACTTTGTATACGTTCTTCTTGGAGAAGCTGCTGAAAGTAAAGTTGGTATCTTTGGCCCGATTTCTTAAACAGTGTAAACCTAGGATACCTTAGTTAGCTAGACACACACAAATGAATTTCATAAACGCATCTGACGCGGTTCTGTGTATGGATAGGATCCCGTACGGGATCCTAGCCATACACAGAACCGCGTCAGATGCGTTTATGAAATTCATTTGTGAGTGTCTAGCTAACTAACAATATGGTATCCCAGGTTTACACTGTTTAAGAAACCAGGCCTAGGATCCTATACGGGACCCTAGCCATACACAGAACCGCGTCAGAGGAGTTTATGAAATCCATTTGTGTGTCTAGCTAACTTACAATATGGTATCCTAGGTTTACACTGTTTAAGAAATCAGGCCTAGGATTCCTTACGGAACCCTAGCCATACACAGAACCGCATCAGCTGCGTTTATGAAATCCATTTGTGTGTGTCTAGCTAACTAACATTATGGTATCCCAGGTTTACACTGTTTAAGAAATCGGGCCTATCTTTCAAATATCGAATAATCGCTAGTTGAATAATATACATATTACTATTCCTCTTAAGTGCAATATTCTGTTACTCTAAAGGACTTTACGAAAACTAAATTAGTAAGAAAATTAATAATAATATTATAGATATATATATCCTTAATAAATAACTTTGTGCATAACAATATCTAGGTTAAATACATGTGGCATGCCATAACTATTCCGATCAGACCCTCTTGGTGGGTGCCTATGCTTTTCCATTCCTTAAATTACATGCAAAACAAGCACCTTGTGCCCTCTTGATTTTAAAAACATAAATTATATATATTATTTTATAAACAAGCATTTGCGTTCGCTGTATTGCCAAACAAATTTATATTAATTTCTTAAGCAAGTATTTGTATCGGGTGCTTTGCCTAACTTCAAGACATCATTTCATAAACATGAATGTTTGTAGTGAAATAACATTCTTCAGTTCGTTGGTTACAGAAATCCATTATTTTTTTCCTGAGAAGATGGAAAAGACTTGGTTATTCGCTACTTGGATATATTCATCGGAACATAGGTTTTGGAACCAAGCTCCTGGACATCCCAGAGCATCGAAACAGTTGTCTCTTTCGTAGTTCGAATGAGCAGTGCAACAGGAAACAATGGCCCAGAGGCACTGGTTACCTCGACTCTCTTCCCTTTGAGTTGTTGATCTGGTGAAAAGAAAATAGTATTATCATATTGCGTCTTGGTGATACACGACATTATGTAGCTATCTATCTGCATTTTGTCTATCTGCCTCTTCACGTTTGAGCATGATATAGTTCACAGTCTCTGTCGTAAAGCTGTTCTGCAAATGTTAGGCAAAAGGGGTTTTGTGGTCAACAATAGACTAATGCCAACAGTCTCTTGTGTCTCTTTACGTTTGTGCATGAAATAGTTCAGTCTCTCTGTCGAAAAGCAGTTCTGCAAATGTTAAGCAAAAGGGGTTTTGTGGCCAATTACAGATTAATGTCTACAGTCTTTTGACGTTTGAACATGATATAGTTCACCATCTCTGTCGAAAAGCAGCTCTGCAAATGTTAGGCAAAAGGGATTTTGTGGACAAATACAGACTAATGCCTAAAGTCTTTTGACGTTTGAACATGATATAGTTCACCATCTCTGTTGATAAGCAGTTCTGCAAATATTAGGCAAAGGGGGTTTTGTGGTCAACAACAGACTAATGCTTACAATCTCTTGTGTCTCTTTATGTTTGAACATGAAATAGTTCACCGTCTCTGTCGAAAAGCAGTTCTGCAAATGTTAGGCAAAAGGGGTTTTGTGGTCAACTACAGACTAATGCCTGCAGTCTTTTGACGTTTGAACACGCTATAGTTCACCATCTCTGTCGAAAAGCAGTTCTGCAATGTTAGGCAAAAGAGCTTTTGTGGTCAACTACAGACTAATGCCTACAGTCTTTTGACGATTGAACATGATATCGTTCACCGTCTCTGTCGAAAAACAGTTCTGCAAATGTTAGGCAAAAGGGATTTTGTGGTCAACTACAGACTAATGCCTACAATCTCTTGTATCTCTTTACGTTTGAACATGAAATAGTTCACAGTCTCTGTCGAAAAGCAGCTTTGCAAATGTTAGGCAAAAGGGGTTTTGTGGTCAACCACAGACTAATGCCTACAGTCTTTTGTGTCTCTTTATGTTTGAACATGAAATAGTTTACAGTCTATGTCGAACAGCAGCTCTGCAAATTTTAGGCAAAAGGGGTTTTGTGGGCAACTACAGACTAATGCCTACAGTCTTTTGTGGTTCTTGTTTTATATTCCTTGTCATATTTCATTCCCTTGCTGCTGAATAAATGGTGTCGACATTGATGTGATTTGAGCTAACAAAGGCAATTACTTTATTACTCGTATATCTGTGTCTAAGTCTCTCTAGTTCCATAAAGTCCCTAAGTTGAGTGTATTGAAAAAACTTTTTTTTTTTTCAAGAGTGTGACACCGGGACAGGCAGAAATTGCCCTCATCAATAAAGGCCCGGGCACGAGAAAATACCAAGACAAAGGAAAAGAAAAAATTAAGGGCAAGGCACAGATGAGGTAATGTCACACAAAGGAAAACGACAGACAGAAAAAAACAGTCAAAGTACAGAGGACTCAGAGGTATGGAGGACCAGGCTCTGAGATGACGATAGATCTGCTACTTGAAGGATGAAAGGTCGTAAGAATTAGGAAAGACAGAAGGAGGAAGAGAGTTCCAGAGTCTGGAGGTAGATGGGAAGAAGCAGTCGCTGCACCGACCAATCCGCGAGCTACAAATCTCCACACAGTACCTGTGAGATGAAGCCACTTGGCGAGTGTTACGCGGCCTCGGCAGTGGAGGAGGGATGCAACTCGTCAACTCATCAGAGCAGCGATGGAAGTAGTAGCGATAGAAAAGCGAAAGGGAAGATACCTTACGGCGAAGAGAGAGAGAATCCAGGTTAGAAGTAAGAGAAGGATCCTTAATGAGTCTGACTGCCTTAGATTCAACCCTATCAAGAAGATACGTAAAGGAAGAAGCACCCCAGATGTGTGAGCAGTATTCTAAGCATGGGCGGATTAGACCTTTGTAAATTTTAAGTAACTGCAATGAGGAAAAGTAATGACGAAAACGAAACAAAACCCCCAATTTTTTGGATGAAGATTCAGAAATTTGGATTATGTGATTCCTCCCAGACAAGTTAGAGGCTATATGGATTCCTAATATGTTGATAGAGTTAAGAGGGTAAATTTCATGTTTCATTGTCTGGATGACTGCACACTATTTACATCTAAGGCCGCTTCTACACCAAAGTGGCACGTCGCACGTGGCATGCCACGTGGCACGCCAGTTGAAAACGAACATCTGGAAATATATGAACCTTACACACAGTAGTGGCGTGACACGTCCCATGTGTGACTTACGTTGCAAGTCGCACATGGGACATATTTCCGGATGTTCGTTTTCAGCTGTGACGTGTGACGTGCCACTCTGGTGTGGAAGCGGCCTAAGATTACGCAAAACATTCTTCTTTTTTTATTGACAATTAAAAGTCTAATAGCTTATTATGTACAGTTGATAATTATATTAAATTTTTAATTTTCATATATTTTTTGTAAATTGCGTTGGCTTTATTAATTATGTAATTAAGGGAAAATTTCTTTATATTCTAGGATTTGTAAGTCATTTAAATGAATGTGTGAAAATGTTAAATTATTATTATTATTATTATTATTATTATTATTATTATTATTATTATTATTATTATTATTATTATTTTTATTATTATTATTATTATTATTATTATTATTATTATTATTATCATCATCATCATCATTATCATTATCATTATTATTATTATTATTATTATTATTATTATTATTATTATTTTTATTATTATTATAATTATTATTATTATTATTATAAGGACGATATGGCGATTAAGTGCAAGGAATATTTTATCTTGAATAATGACATGTTTCAAGCTTTAGCAACAACATTTCGTAAACGTTTCACCGACTTACTGGTCGTATTACCTGATCTTAAAGAATACACGATTTAAGCTCCTATGAGTACAATTCGTAAACGTTTCAGTGACTCACTGATCGTATTACCTGATCTTAAAGAATACACGATTTAAGCTCCTGTAAGTACAATTCGTAAACGTTTCACTGACTCACTGGTCGTATGACCTGATCCTAAAGAATACACGATTTAAGCCCCTGTAAACACAATATCATAAACGTTTCACTGACTCACTGGTCGTATGAACTGATCCTAAAGAATACACGATTTAAACTCCTGTGAGTACAATTCGTAAACGTTTCACTGACTAACTGGTCGTATTACCTGATCTTAAAGAGTACACGATTTAAGCTCCTGTGTGTACAATTAATAATCGCTTCAGTGACTAACTGGTCGTATGACCTGATCTTAAAGAATACACGATTTAAGCTCCTGCAAATACAATTCGTAAACGTTTCACTGACTCACTGGTCGTATGACCTGATCCTAAAGAATACACGATTTAAGCTCATGTAAATACAATTCGAAAACGTTTCACTGACTCACTGGTCGTATGACCTGATCCTAAAGAATACACGATTTAAGCGCCTGTAAATACAATTCGAAAATATTTCTGAAATTCACTGAATGAGTTTAGCTACTACTATCAGGGCAATCAATAACAACACTCAGCACCCCCTATTCAATCACTTCAGGTAAATTAATGTCCTTTACTCCCCCGGACAAAGATAATAGAAAAACCCAGTCGGGAAGTGCCAAGCGAGGTTTTTGAATGTAATTTGTTTGGATGTTTGAGCAAACATTGTACAATAAAGGTGCGTCCACACCGGCAACAAACCATATCAACAACAAAATTGACAACATTGGCAGCAACAATGTTTTTGTTGCTACTGATATGATGGTGTCGATATGTTGGTATGGCGCTGTAAGTGATATGTTGGTACTACTGGTGTCTGTAGATGTCGACTGCGCTGTTTAGGTCAATGTCTACAACTTGTTTCCGACTGCATGTTGCCGGTGTGGACGCACCTTAAACATACTAACAGCAACATAATACTGATTAGTCAATGTTTCCAAACATAAGTTTTGGTATTAATCTTACAAAAAACAAATGTCCTTTACTCCCCCGGACAAAAATAATAGAAAAACCCAGATTTCAAGATCCAAATGAGGCTTTGGAATATAATTCTCTTGTATGAACTGGCGATTATTGTCTAGTTTATGTTAGTAGCAATTACACAGAACTAATTACTGAGAGTTTCCAAACATAATTTGAGGTTATAAACTTGCAAAGAAAGAATGTCCTTTACTCCCCCAGGCAAATAAAACAAAAATCCAATTCGCATATTGCAAAACGAACCTTTATACATTATTCTTTGTATTCTTTTGTATGGTTAATTTGCACAGTTAATGATAGTTTCTCTTTATAATTTCCTCGTGCCCAGGCTCGATGAGGGTAAGTTTATTTTAATTTTATTTTTGGCCTGTCCTGGTGTCACAATAATAATAATAATAGTAATAATAATAATAATAATAATAATAATAATAATAATAATAATAATAATAATAATAATAATAATAATAAAAAGCAACAATTACAGTGAATTTTTACATTAGTCTCAAGAATGAATTTTAGGTTTTAACCATACACAAATATAAAGTCAGGAATATTAAGTAGAAATACCCAATTATGGTACTTAAGATTATATTAAATTCTTTTACCTGAGAGAGAGAGAGAGAGAGAGAGAGAGAGAGAGAGAGAGAGAGAGAGAGAGAGAGAGAGAGAGAGAGAGAGAGAGAGAGAGAGAGAGAGAGAGAGAGATAATGTGATATGAGCTGAAGATACAGTCTTATATTGGTATACAAAGAGCTAAAGACATTTGTTTTGCATAAAACTTTTGTATAGGAATATATCTGTAAATATTAAAACATTCATTACTAAAAGGCAGATATGTAATTGCGTGGAAAAGGCCCTCACATGTATAATTTGATATGGATTACTAATCTGATTAGTCACCTGCGTACCACGACCTTCCTCGACTTCTGTTGCAAAACATTCATGTGTATTTATTTGTCTGTGCATTTAAACGAAATATATAGATGTCTAAAGAGTAAGAAGTCTTGTACCAGATAGGATCACGTTTAGTTCTAATGCATAAATAACTACAGAAGCAATAGCAAATAGAGACGATGTTCCAATGATAAGCTAACGTGGACATTCTTATATAAATTGTATTGTAATTACCCAATCAGGTAATTACAATTAAGTAATTACAATACAAATTGCTTATACAATATTGCCTAGAGCTGAAACTAACACTGGTCTGTAAGAGCCACGTGAAAACTGAGATGTCTACAAATTCTTTATTACAGTCTGTAGTGCTTATAGCTGTCAGGGTAATTAATATGTTCAGTTTTACTGTAGTGATAGCTAAAAGTAAGAGGTACAGAGAATCTGTCATACAGATTCTGTAGAACTTTGAGCTGTCAGGGTAACTTGTAAGTCTTGTTTTACAGTAGTGAAAGCTAAGAGTAAGAGGTACAGAGACTCTGTCATACAGTTTCTGTACAGCTTAGAGCTGTCAGGGTAATTTATAAGTTCTGTTTTACAGTAGTGAAAGCTAAGAGTAAGAGATACAGAAAATCTGACATACAGATTCTATAGAGCTTAGAGCTGTCAGGGTAACTTATAAGTTCTGTTTTACAGTAATGAAAGCTAAGAGTAAGGGGTACAGAGAAGAGGAATATATGGTAAAGACAGTTGTATAAAGAGGATACAGAAAGAAGCAACTTCCATGTGGCTCTGGCTAGTTAGGCATAAATGTTGGGCAACACTTGCAATATGAACACTCGAGTGGAAACATTACAGTAAGTGTTAAATTATTTAGTGAATGAATGTCCAGTATCACACAAATCTTGGGAATAACTTACTGATGAGAGGTAGCTCTAGTGTTGATGGGTCCATCGTGGATATAAGCATATTCCCAAACATTATAAACCGGGTTATTTACTCTTGGAATTTCTGTAGTACTTGAAATCGCTTCCTGTTGCTCCACGGGCAGGCAATTCGAATCGCTGGTCATCCAGAAGAGTACGAAGGAGAGCCACAAAAGTCTTAAATTTCTCTGAGAGGTCATCTGCAATTACGAAAAAAATAGAGAGGTCACATTATAGATTGTATCTCTTCCTATATCAGTCAGTTTATTAACTAAATCGACGGCAAAACTAATACCGCTTTCACACCAAAGTGGCACGTCGCACGTGGCACGCCAGTTGAAAACGAACATCTGGAAATATATGAAACCTTTCTCACAGAAGTGGCGTGACAAGTCCCATATGCCATGCCACTTCTGTGTGAAAGGTTTCATATATTTCCGGATGTTCGTTTTTAGCTAGCATGCTACGTGCGACGTGCCACTTTGTTGTGAAAGGGGCCTAAAAGCTTGCTTTTCTGGTGCAACCCGAGTTGAAAAAAAAAAAAAATCCACCCACGTAATATATTCGATGCTTGAGTTTGAAGCTGTCCTTAACATGCCTAGTGCAATACAAGGCCGAGAGCTTTCATTAATTATAATTGCTGGTTCTCATGGTAATTGTGCCCTAGAGACGTCTATTCAGGACTCATGAAAAGTATGAAAAGTCTTTAGTTCCTGTTTTACTTCCGTGTAATTTAAGCTACTATATACTTGCATGAATATAATGAGTCGTTTAATCTGTGATACATTGATGCACGCACACATACACACAGTGGTCAGAAAAGTGGCTAATGAAATTCAATACTTCAAAATGTAAGGTAATGAGAATGGGTACAAGTGCAAGAAAGCCCAAGCTTGACTACTCGGTGGCTGGAGTACAACTTCAAGAGACAGAAAATGAGAGAGATCTAGGAGTATACATACTGTCAGATTTGTCTCCAGAAATACATATAAATGGCATAGTAAGGGCAGCATATGCATTCTTATCAAATGTAAAGGTAGCCTCCAGGCACATGGACAAGGAAATATTCAGATATATTTATGTAACCTATGTGAGGCCAAAACTCGAATATGCAGCCCCCTTTTGGAATCCGCACTTGAAAAAGCACATAGCTAAGCTTGAAAAAGTTCAAAGACATGCCACGAAACTGGTGCCAGAAATACGTAATCTCAGTTATGATGAGAGGCTGAGGGAATTAGACTTACTATCACTCGAAGCTAGAAGATTGAGGGGGGATATGGTGACAGTCTTTAAATTCCTTCATGGTTATGATAGAGTGGATAGGGATCGATATATTGATACGGCTGGCTTTAGAACTAGAGGTCATAGTTTGAAGCTTCGTAAGAAAACTTCTTTGCAGGATGTAAGGAAATACTTTTTCAGTGTAAGAGTAGTTGATAATTGGAATTGGCGAAGCGAGGAGGTAGTTAATGGTATCTCAATCCATAGTTTTAAGGACATGTATGATAAGTATCACTAAGTGTAAAATGGAACCGATGAGGAGACAGGAAGATACGAGCTTTGGGCTCTTTCCCGTAAACACAATTAGATAATAACATACACACACACACACACACACACACACACACACACATATATATATATATATATATATATATATATATATATATATATATATATATATATATATATATATATATATGTGTGTGTGTGTGTGTGTGTGATTACCTAATTGCGATTACCTAATTGTGTTTAAGGGAAAGAGCCCAAAGCTCGTATCTTCCCGTCTCCTCATCGGTTCCATTTTAGACTTAGTGATACTTATCATACCTGTCCTTAAAACTATGGATTGAGATAGCATTAACTACCTCCTCGCTTAGCCAATTCCAATTATCAACTACTCTTACACTGAAAAAGTATTTCCTTACATCCTGCAAAGAAGTTTTCTTACGAAGCTTCAAACTATGACCTCTAGTTCTAGAGCCAGCCATATCAAAATATCCATCCCTATCCACTCTATCATAATCATGAAGGAATTTAAAGACTGTCACCATATCCCTCCTCACTCTTCTAGCTTCGAGTGATGGTAAGTCTAATTCCCTCAGCCTCTCATCATAACTGAGATTGCGAATTTCTGGCACCAGTTTCGTGGCATGTCTTTGAACTTTTTCAAGCTTAGCTATGTGCTTTTTCAAGTGCGGATTCCAAAAGGGGGCTGCATATTCGAGTTTTGGCCTCACATAGGTTACATATATATTTCTGAACATTTCCTTGTCCATGTGCCTGAAGGCTACCCTTACATTTGATAAGAATGCATATGCTGCCCTTACTATGCCATTTATATGTATTTCTGGAGACAAATCTGCCAGTATGTTTACTCCTAGATCACTCGCATTTTCTGTCTCTTGAAGTTGTACTCCAGCCACCGAGTAGTCAAGCTTGGGCCTTCTTGCACTTGTACCCATTCTCATTACCTTACATTTTGAAGTATTGAATTTCATTAGCCACTTTTCTGACCACTCATGCAGATTATTTAGATCCTCCTGAAGTTCTCTACCATTGTTCTCGTTTTTTACTTTCTTCACAATCTTTGCATCATCTGCAAACATATTCATGAATGAATTTACAGACTCTGGTAGGTCATTTACATATACAAGAAACAAAAGCGTGTGTGTGTGTGTGTGTGTGTGTGTGTGTGTGTGTGTGTGTGTGTGTGTGTGTGTGTGTGTGTGTGTGTGTCGGTTATAAATAAAAAAAAACTGAGTTTCTTCATTGCAACGTAAATTAATTTTCAACTGAGAAAATGATGATGAAATGTTCTGCAACTGAATATGCAGCAGTGAAGGGAGCAAAAATGTTCCCTCTTGCTTTGCTCTCTCGGGTATTTAGATAAACTCTTGGAACAGGATCACTCCAGTCATAAAAGAATCAGGAGAGAGAGAGAGAGAGAGAGAGAGAGAGAGAGAGAGAGAGAGAGAGAGAGAGAGAGAGAGGTGCTATCAGAATCACTGTGTAGGTATGGAAGGAAAGATGCATATCAGGACGGACCAAGATTGGATTGTGTGAGAGAATAGTTTTACCCTTTCTGTACTGGAAGGAATGTAGGTAAGAAAAGAAAAATTGTAGAGTAGGAACTGAAAAGAGAATTGTAGGAGGGAATATTGCTCTAACAGAACTGGACAGGATACAGGTGAGAAGACAAAATTGAAGCACAGGAGTTGAAGTGCCTTTGAAGAAACTTTGGAGTCAAGTGAGAACGTTAATGAAATATGAGACAACAGAAGAAGAGTAATGGAATGGGTGAATATGAAATACCTAACCTGGTTTAGAAAGCAGGAAAGAATGGATGATGGTATGACAATAGTGAATGAGATTTACAGGGCAGATCTGCCTTGACCTGGTGGCTTCAGGATTAGATCAAGAAGCTGGAAGATACAATGATAAAAATTAACTTTGAAAAATGGGATACAAAGCCATTTATATTTCATAAACTTTTTTATTAAGGAATTTTTATAAGATTAAACATGTTGATGTGACATATTTCAATAAATAAATAAATAAATAAAAACATAAGTGAACTGTGGCGATACTTTTTTACTTACTACAATGACAATTTATTATAAAACTGCACCAAGTTATGTATACACACGCGCGCGCCAGCATGCGTGCGCGCACACACACACACACACACACCCGTAGATATTAAATCCTAGTGTCTAGAAATCGCTACTACTTATGCATGAGATCAGAACCAATACCGAATCGATTTATGATTTCCGTTACTCGACCCATTCCTTCTATTTATGCAGTTCCATTTTTTCTTTTATTTCTTTTTCCGTTGAGTAAATGAAAAAGTTCCAATCATATATATAAATCAAACGAGATGGGACGCCAGACTTAATCATATGGAAAATTCTTTTCATATATTTTTTTTATCTCTAGGGTAAAGGAAAAAAGAAAAACTTTTTGAATGGAAAAATATCAGAGAGGCGAGGGATGGCCTATTTGGAGACAGATAACAACTTGTGTTTCAAAAGTCAATCTATTGTTTTCTCTGTTTTTAGTCTAACATGAGGGTTGCTTTTCCAAATGACAATACAATATTTTATTTCAAAGTTTGTTTTCGCGGAATGAAAAAAAAAAAAAAAAACTTTCAGTAGATAATTAAAAAAAAAATGGAGTTTGTAGTTTCAACCTTCAGTTCCTTGTCAGTTTGAATTTTTTTTTCTTTTTCCTGTTTTCTGTTTACTTCTGTTTCCATCATAGTATATTCTTTTCTATTTAATATAAATGATTATCAACAAATACTGTTGCAGAATACCCTCTCTCTAGACACCTTATAAAATTCATTAAGACAAAACTTTGTATTAATTTTTATTATAAACAAAAGATACAACTATTTAAAATTCACTCAATTTATAAGTAAAAACGAGATACATGTATACTCAAATAGGCTATATACAAAATATACATTGTAAAAAAGATAAATTTATTTATTTATACAAAATCTTTAAACGCGAGATATATGTATACTCAAATAGGCTAATACTATATATATATATATATATATATATATATATATATATATATATATATATATATATATATATATATATATATATATATATATATATATATATATATATATATATTGTTTTTTTTTAATTTATTTATTTATTATTTTTTTTTACGTAAATAGTAGGCTATGGGGAGAAAGTGTGAATATATATCATATTCTGATAGAAAAAGTTTTATAATTTCAATTAAGAGGATTAGTTTACAATATAATACCATCTGGTGAACGTAAATATTTAATTCCATTTAATTATACTTTCTTATATGAGTATTATGAACAATTTTCTAAAGGTCTTTTGGGGTTTGATCTATATATGAAATATTATTTTATCTTTGTATTGCATAATTATCTTCCATATTTTAACTTGGGTGGCAAATATTAACAAATTTAGCCTAAGTAGTCGCCTTGGCAAAATGGTAGCGTCCGCGACTCTGAGGCGGTAGGGTTCGCGCTCCGTCACGGACTGCGGTTAGTAAGGGCATACACTCAGGGTAACGATTACATATACCAAAACAAGTCCTTCGCAAGAAGGCAACCGTCCTAGCCCTTAGTAGAAAAGGGAGTTCGTGACGTAAAACCGAATCCATCCATCCACATCCAATCTTCGACCGCGTGAAAATTAGTCCGTGAGGAATAAAATTATTCAACCAGTAATCCTTAAAAAAAAAAAAAAAAAAAAACCTACACACACACACACACACACACACACGCACAGATAAGCGAATTATAAATTTCCTTTGAAATTTAATATGAAAACGTATATTGTACATAGATATAAGTTCGTATATGTTTTTTTTATTTGTTTATTTATTTATTTATTTATTTTTTACAATGTCATTCAAATTTGGATTCTACTATCGGTCGAACTTTCTTGAGTTTTCCCGTCAGAAAAAAGAAAAAAATATTGGTTTTCTTTATAGTGATTCAAACAACAATCAGTTATATATATATATATATATATATATATATATATATATATATATATATATATATATATATATATATATATATATATATATATATATATATATATATATATATATATATATATATATATATATAAAGGGACCGCGGTAATACAGTGGGTTGAGCGCTTGACTCAGGAAGTGAAACACATGAATCTGCAAACAACACAGACGTACACATACAGGATGTAAGAAAGTACTTTTTTTTTTTTTTTTTAGTGTAAGAGAAGTTGATAATTGGAATTCGATAAGCGAGGAGGTAGTTAATGCTAACTCAATCCATAGTTTAAAGGACAAGTATGATAAGCGTCACTAAGTACAAAGTGGAACTGACCAGGAGACAGGAAGTCACGACCTTGAGGCTCTTTTCCGTAAGCACACTTAGGTAATTACAATTAGGTAATTACACGCACACATACGCACACACGCACGCGCACACATACACGCGTTCATAAAGTACTGCCTCCACTCCCTAATATTAACACAACTTTAAGCTCCCCTGCCAACGTGTCACAAACAAATGTAAAAGAGGGTCATTAAGATTTGAGTGTCATTTTTGTCATAATGAACTTTTTGAGAAGAAAACATCTCTTAACAAATGAAAAGATTCGGGAACAAATTATTTGATAAAAGACCTTCACTTCCCTTCAAGAAGAAGAAGAAGAAGAAGAAGAAGAAGAAGAAGAAGAAGAAGAAGAGAAGAAGAAGAAGAAGAAGGAGAAGAAGAAGAAGAAGAAAAACAAAAAAGAGGAAGGAAAAAGAAGAGGAAATCGAAGAAAAAGAATAATAATAGTTGAAAGAAGAAGAAGAAGGAGGAGGGGGAGGAAGAGACAAGAGAAAAAAGAAAAAAGTGGAAAAGAAGGATTAGAAGAAGAAAGAAGAGGAAAAAGATATTAATAAGAAGACGAAGGGATTTGATAGCATCACTTCTTGAAATCGCAAATGATAAAGCTGCTTTTCTCAAGATAATATTTAGCATTAGAAGTGGTCAGCAGCGTTTTTGCCAAATTCATCTCCAATAAGAATTCAGTTTCAAGAATACAATTGTCTATTTTTAGTGTTATTTATATATATATATATATATATATATATATATATATATATATATATATATATATATATATCTACCTTGGCTGTTTCCCCCATTGGGGGGTAGCCGACATAAATAAAGAAACAATAAGGGGATTACTTTGCTCTATGGGCAATGACGAGGGAGGTAGCGACCGTTCAGATGGCACTGCTGGAGTGCCACAGCCCATCCTCCCGGCTCTTCCACAACCTGTGTCGCTTCATAATGCCAACTCCCCTACTGCCCCTACCACAGGGCTACCTCTGTAAGATGCAGCTCCGTGGTAACAGCAGATGCCCATCAGAGCTGCGTCACAATCGCTCGCCACTCATTCCTATTCCTAGCAAGCTCACTTGCTTCCCTCACATTCATCCTCCTATCATTCATGGCTCTCCTTACTCCATCCATCCACCCAAACCTAGGCCTCCCTCTAGCATTTTTCCATCAACTCTCGCATTCATCACTTTTTTCAGCAGTCTTTCATCATCCATCCTCTCCACATGGCCAAACCATCTCAGAACATTCATACCTACTCTGGCTGCCAATTCTCTCTTCACACCCGTTCTTGCTCTCACCACTTCATTCCTAACCCTATCCAATAGAGATACACCAATCATACTCCTCAGGCAGTTCATCTAACACACATTTCGTATTCATCTCTCACTCACTTTCATGACCCATCTAACCAAACCTAATCAAACCTGGTTAAGTTTAGGTTATATATATATATATATATATATATATATATATATATATATATATATATATATATATATATATATATATATATATATATATATATATATATATATATATATATATATATATATATATATATATAAAACCTTAACTTAACCAGGTTTGGTTAGGTTTGGTTAGATTAGGGTGCAACAGACTCCAGATATTGAGGTAAGCTAAAATAACTCCTAATATTCCATGTAATAAAGCCGCAAAAACTCGATATAATTAATAAAATTCCTTCATCTTCTTGAATCCCTCTAGTAACTCAAAGCATAGGTTTCACCTTAAAAGTATTTTCATAAATATTCGTGAAATATACCTCAAGATTTAAGAGCAGTACAATTTTACGAAAATATATGTAGACACATACTGCTCACTACCATGATGTCAAAGTGGCCGCAAAGAGAGATAGAGATTTCCTTTTGGTATATATTAGATATTTCGTTCTTCTACAAGAAGCAAGAACACATAGGCAGATTGAAATGTTTCCATAAAACACGCGAATGGATATGTCTCCTGCCATAAAAATCTCAAAAATATCTTCCCTTGGCAAAATAATTAATTGAAATGAATTAATTAATGATTTAATGAAACGGGAACAATGAATACGGGAATGAGAGTTGGAGAAGTCCCTCCGATAGAGAATTTTATACGATGAAAATTTCCTTATCAGCATATTTAAGGTCAGAAAATGAAAGGTACCTGATTTTAAACGAAGACTTGATGTGCTTGTGTATCCACCTCATATTTTTACTCACTGAGATGCATTTAGCATTTACTGTTTCTTCACTTAACGAATTCCAATTATCAATTATTCATACATTAATAATGCACTTTCAAGCATCCTGCCAGAAGTTTTCTAGTTATAGACCCAGCCATATAAAAAATTCGCCCTCTGCCTACACTATCAATACCAAGATTGTTTTTTAATAACTGTTCCCCACACTCCTCCTTTTTGTAGCTTCGAGTGATGGTAAGTCTAAGTCCTTCAGCATTTCCTCATAAATGAGATTATGTATATCTGTCACCAGGCTCGTAGCTTGTCTTTAAACTGTTTCAAACATTTTCTCTCCAGATGCCTGAAGGTTACCCTTATGTTTGCTAAGAAAGCATATTCTCTCTTCTGAAGACAAATACGTTATTAAAAAAATACTGTTTACATGAAAAAGCACTATGCTCCTACTCTCCGTCTCCTGATCAGTTCCAGTTTTATATGCAATGATACATATCTTTGTCCTTAAAACTATGAACTGAATTAGCATTAGCTACCTCCTTGCTTAGCGAATGCCAATCCTCAAAAAGTCTTACACTTAAAAAGTACATCCTTACTTGCTGCAAAGAAGATTTCTTACTAAGCATCAAAATATGACGTCTAGGTTTAGAGCCAGCCATGTCGATCCCTATTTATTCTGTCAAAACCATGAAAGAATTTAAAAACTGTCACCATATCCCCCTTAATCTTCTAGCTACAGGTGACGGTAAGTATAATTTCTTCAGCCTCTCCTCATAACTTAAACTGCTATTTCTGGCACCAGTTTTGTAGCACGTCTTTGAACTTTTCCCTAGTTATTCATGTGCTTTTTCAAGTGCGGTTTCCAAAATGGTACTTCATATTCAAGCTTTGGCCTCACATTAGTTATATATGTGAACATTGCCTTGTCTGTGTGTCTAAAGGCCTGTCCAGACGAGCGGGCGTGTGCGAGGGTAGCGCGGTTGTTGGGCAAATTCTGCCGGGCATACCCGTGAATGTTGTCCACACGGCAGAAGTGATAAATGGGTGGGCATGGCAGATGGTGGCAGTACCTTGTCGAGTATTGTACGATAAACATGATAGACAGTACTAGTCATAAGAAGAAACTGTTGAGTAGCATTATTAATTGGTGTATGTATAAAGAAAAAGAAGAGAATATGGTGCAAAGATTGACTAAATAAAAGAAATGTTAACTTGCATCTGGCAATGTCGTACCTCCAATAGCTGGTGATTTCGCTTAACACAGTCACGGCCATTTCGCTGGTTTGCCCGTTATAAGAGCCCGATGACAGGTATGCCGCTGATCAGGCCAGCTCATCTGGACATGCCTTAAGAAAGCATATGCAGCCTTTACTATGTCATTTATATGCATTTCTGGAACAAATTTGCCAATATATTTACCCCTACATCTCTCTCATTCTCTCTCTCTTGGAGCTGTACACCTGATTCTGAGTACTCAAACATGGGCTATCTTGCACTTGTACCCCTTGTCATCACCTTACATTTTGAAATATTGAATTTCATTAGCCCCTTTTGTGACCACTTATGCAGGCTATTTATGGCTGCCTGAAGTTCTCTGCCACTGTTGCCGTCTTTTGCTTTCTTCACAAATATTGCATCATTTGCAAACATATTCAGAAATGCAATTACAGACTCCAATAGGTCACTTACTAATGCAAGGAACAAAAGTGGCCCTTAACCTGAACCTTGTGAAACCCCACTACTAACCTCTCTCCAGTCAAACACAGAGTGTCTTACTCTAACCCCCTCTCTGTAATTACCTAATTGTAATCACCTAATTGTGCCTATGGGAAAGCGCTGTATGCACATACCTCCCCGTCCCCTGGTCGGTTCCATTTCTATACTCAATGCCACTTATCATATATGTCCTTAATACCATGAACTGAGTTAGCATTAACTACCTCTTCACTTATCGAATTCCAATCATCAACAATTCTTACACCCAAAAAGTAGTTCCACACTTCCTGCAAAGAAGATTTCTGACGAAGCTTCAAACTATGACCTCTAGTTCTAGAACCAGCCATATCAAAATATCGATCCCTATCCACTTTGTCAAAACAAGGAACGAATTTAAAAACCGTCATCGTATCCCCCCTTATTCTTCTAACTTCAATTGATGGTAAGTGTAATTAATTCAGCCTCTCCTCATAACTGATATTGCGCATTAATGTGTGTGTGATTACGATTACCTATTGTGTGTGTGTGATTACCTAATTGTGATTATCTAATTGTGTTTACGGGAAAGAACCCAAAGCTCATAGCTTCCCGTCTCCTGATCGGTTCCATTTTATACTTAGTAATACTTATCATACCTGTCCTTAAAACTATGGATTGAGATAGCATTAACTACCTCCTCGCTTAGCCAATTCCAATTATCAACTACTCTTACACTGAAAAAGTATTTCCTTACATCCTGCAAAGAAGTTTTCTTACGAAGCTTCAAACTATGACCTCTAGTTCTAGAGCCAGCCATATCAAAATATCGATCCCTATCCACTCTATCATAACCATGAATGAATTTAAAGACTGTCACCATATCCCTCCTCAATCTTCTAGCTTCGAATGATGGTAAGTCTAATTCCCTCAGCCTCTCATTATAACTGAGATTACGTATTTCTGGCACCAGTTTTGTGGCTTGTCTTTGAACTTTTTCAAGCTTAGCTATGTGCTTTTTCAAGTGCGGATTCCAAAAGGGGGCTGCATATTCGAGTTTTGGCCTCACATAGGTTACATAAATATATCCAAACATTTCCTTGTCCATGTGCCTGAAGGCTACACTTACATTTGATAAGAATGCACATGCTGCCCTTACTATGCCATTTATATGTATTTCTGGAGACAAATCTGCTAGTATGTTTACTCCTAGATCTCTCTCATTTTCTGTCTTATGAAGTTGTACTCCAGCCACCAAGTAGCCAAGCTTGGGCTTTCTTGCACTTGTACCCATTCTCATTACCTTACATTTTGAAGTATTGAATTTCATTAGCCACTTTTCTGACCACTCGTGCCGACTATTTAGATCTACCTGAAGTTCTCTACCATTGTTCTCGTTTCCTACTTTCTTCACAATCTTTGCATCATCTGCAAACATATTCATGAACTAATTTACAGACTCTGGTAGGTCATTTACATATACAAGGAACAAAAGTGGCCCTAAAACTGAACCCTGTGGAACTCCACTACTAACTCTTCTCATTCAGACACTGAGTGTCTTACTCTAACCCTCTGTTCCCTTCTTTCTAAGTAAGTTTTTATCCATTTCAAGACATTTCCACCTATTCTAGCCATTGCTTGCAGCTTCCTAATAAGTCTCCCATGTGGAACAGTGTCAAATTCTTTCTGGAAGTCTAGGAATATGCAATCTGCCCAGCCCTCTCTTTCCTGTATGATTTGGCTTACCTCATCATAAAATTCTAATAAGTTTGTTACTGTTGATCTACCCTCTCTGAAGCCATGTTGCCTCACTAACAAAAAGTTGAAGGATTCCAAGTGAAGAGAGATATGTTTCTTTAGTAGTTTTTCCATAACTTTGCAAGCAAACTATACTGGTCAAGGAAACTGGTCTATAGTTCAGAGCCATATCCCTCCTTCCCTTTTTGAAGATAGGTATCACGTTTGCTTGTTTCCAGCATCTTGGAATCTCCCCTGACTCCAGTGACTTTTTAAATATGATACTTAGTGCCACTGATATTGAGTTTGCGCATTTTTTAAGTACATGAGGGGATATGTCATCAGGACCTGTAGCTTTATGAACATTTAACTCCATCAGCGCTTTGCATACCTCTGTGGCTGTAAGGTTGATGTTCTCTAATACCGGCCCTTGAGCTTCTATCTCTGCAACCTGAGGGGGTGGGGTATTTTCTAATGTAAATACTGACTGAAACTCCTAGTTCAATTCTTTACAGATCTCTTCATCCGTTACAGTGATGCTTCCATTCTCTCTCTTAAGTCTTAAAACATATCCTTTTACCTTCAGTTTTCCTCTGATAAAGCTGTGGAAAAGCTTGGGATATTCTTTAGCCTTCCTGGTGATGTCCCTCTCATAGTCTCTCTCTGCCTCTCTTCTTTTACTTAGGTAGTCATTTCTTGCTCTTTTGTAGGTTTACCTGGCATTTATGTTTTTCTCCTCCTATACCTTTTCCAGCATTTGTCTCTCCAAACCTTAGCTCTTTTACACTCATTATCGAACCATTTCTCTCTGGCATGAATTACACCTACTTTGGTGAAAGGTATGCAGCAATCTACTATCTTCCCATATTTCTCACAAAAGATGTCATACATTTCTTGTACAGATTTGTTTTAAAATAAGGTTCTCCAGTCAATAACTGCAAAAAGTTCATTCAATTTGATGTAATCTCCTTTCGGATAGTTCCTCCTCATGTCCTTAGTGCCTCTACTCTCAGGCAGAGTATCTTCAATGATATACTCCATCAACAACACACAGTGGTCACTCTTTCCAACTGGTGGTTCATACTCAATTTTTTCAATATCCAACACATTATCTGTGAATACTAGATCAAGTAGTGATGGCCCATCCCCACCCCTGGCCCTCGTTGGTTCCATTACATGTTGGTGTAGGAAATTCCCTTGTACGCAATCTAGGAGTCTTGCCCCGAATGAGTCCTCACCACTGTGTGGGTCAAGATTTATCCAATCTATCTCTTTATTATTAAAATCTCCCATTATCAAAATCCTACATTTTCTCTCCCGTGCCATGTTAACAACTGAGTTTATGACTTCAATAGTACCTCTATGACTTTCCTCATATACTTCTAGCCTATTTTGGTTCCTTGGTGGGTTATATACAACAGTTATTATAATGCTCTCTGACCCAGTATTTATGCGAGCAACAAGAAATTCCCTGAACTCTCTTTCTATAGCCAAGTTTATTTCTTCAACTTGAATCCTTTCACTTATGAGCAGTGCTATCCCTCCACCAGTCCTCTCAGATCTTTCAACCCTTAATATTCTGAAGCCCTTAGGAAAAACTGTGACACTTTATGTCCTCACTCAACTTAGTCTCTGTAATTGTTACTATATCTGCCTTACTGTTGTGAATCCTATCTTTTAATTCTACTGCCTTACCAGCTAATCCATCAGCATTTGTGTATAACAATCTTAATGAGGCCCCATCCCCTGATCTTCTGTCATTATCTTCTTTATTTCCCCTTTGTCTGGAAGAACTCTGAAATTAAATTTTTTTTTTCTCTTCTTCATTCCTTTCCTCATTTAACCTTCTTGCCTCTTCCAACAAGTTTTTGATCTTTCCCATCTCTTCCTGTGTTCTGTATCGTCTAATGAGCACTTCTTTGAATTCTTGAAGGTCTTTTAGACTTTTTTTTTCTCAACAATATATCCCTACATGTTTGCCCTCTCTCAGAGGTTACTTTTGTTGGTCTCAGCTTTCCTTCCCTCGAATATTTGCCTAGATGGTGAATGTTTACAATATCCTCAGGACCACAAACTACTC
This sequence comes from Halocaridina rubra, assembly GCA_037179515.1. NCBI lineage: Eukaryota > Metazoa > Arthropoda > Malacostraca > Decapoda > Atyidae > Halocaridina > Halocaridina rubra. The sequence goes on along the minus strand of JAXCGZ010017249.1, from coordinate 2,865 downwards.
CAAGCTTTCTTATCAGGTCTACAATCTTAGCTTTATTTTCTTCAAGTCTCCCCTGCCAAGTTGGCTCCTGGGATTCGCTTATGCCTGAGATTACCACTGTCTTCTCTTTATCAAGTGCCTGCTTAATCAGTGGATTTGCCCTTTCCATCACAATGTCTTTCATTTTTTCGATTACTGTCTCTTTATAGTCAACTGTTTGTATGTTTTCCAGTGCCACCACCTTTACAGCCTATTTTACTGCCACATTCCCCTTTAGTGCATCAGCAAAGGAAGTTTTCATGGCATCATGTTCCATATGCAGCTCCTGGAACTCTTTTCTAAACTGTTCAATGTTTTCCTTAATTTGGACATTCCAAGCTGCAATCTCGTCTCTCTCAGAAGAGACCAGTGAACTAACATCTAATTCATTTAGGTTGTCATTCAGCTGTTTGTTTTTATCTTCTTGTTTAGAAATTCTGGTTTCTAGTTCACTCTTTTTCCCTGTGTGTGAGTGAGTGGGTGGGTGGAAGGAAAGGGATAATTCCCACGAAACTGTGATAGAAAAGTCAATGATATTTAGATAAAAAATACAGGTTACGCAATACGTTGGGAAGAGAGAGAGAGAGAGAGAGAGAGAGAGAGAGAGAGAGAGAGAGAGAGAGAGAGAGAGAGAGAGAGAGAGAGAGAGAGAGAGAGAGTAATATATTTTGAACGTAATCTGCAGACTAATTCCTTGTTCAAAGATATATATATATATATATATATATATATATATATATATATATATATATATATATATATATATATATATATATATATATATATATATATATATATATATATATATATATAGAGAGAGAGAGAGAGAGAGAGAGAGAGAGAGAGAGAGAGGTAATCTGCCTTGAACATTTTATCTGAGGACTAATTCTTTGACCACGAAAAAAAACGAGAAAGAGAAAAAATTAAAAGAAAAAGGTCAAGAAGAAGAAATAGAAGAAGTTAACTAGAAATTAGTCTTTCCATTGTTCAGGGTCGCGAGCGAAAAAGGCTGACGAACACTGATGGAACTATTTCATCTCTCAGCTATTCAACGATTCTCTCTCTCTCTCTCTCTCTCTCTCTCTCTCTCTCTCTCTCTCTCTCTATGTGTGTGTGCGCGCACGCGCGCGCGTGTGTGCACGCGCATGTGTGTTATGTGATGAAAGTAGTGTTCTTTTTTATTTACTCTCTCTCTCTCTCTCTCTCTCTCTCTCTCTCTCTCTCTCTCTCTCTATCTGTGCCTGTTCGTGTGATGGAAGTACAGTATTCTTTTTCATTGTACTCTCTCTCTCTCTCTCTCTCTCTCTCTCTCTCTCTCTCTCTCTCTCTCTCATTTAGACTTTCACGAAGTAATGGAACAATACTGCTCTCTCTCTCTCTCTCTCTCTCACACACACACACACACACAAGATACGAGCTTTGGGCTCTTTCCGTAAACACAATTAGGTAATCACAATTAGGTAATCACACACACACACACACATACACGTGAAGAAAGTAAAAAACGAGAACAATGGTAGAGAACTTCAGGAGGATCTAAATAATCTGCATGAGTAGTCAGAGAAGTGGCTAATGAAATTCAATACTTCAAAATGTAAGGTAATGAGAATGGGTACAAGTGCAAGAAGGCCCAAGCTTGACTACTCGGTGGCTGGAGTACAACTTCAAGAGACAGAAAATGAGAGAGATCTAGGAGTAAACATAATGGCAGATTTGTCTCCAGAAATACATATAAATGGCATAGTAAGGGCAGCATATGCATTCTTATCAAATGTAAGGGTAGCCTTCAGGCACATGGACAAGGAAATGTTCAGAAATATTTATGTAACCTATGTGAGGCCAAAACTCGAATATGCAGCCCCCTTTTGGAATCCGCACTTGAAAAAGCACATAGCTAAGCTTGAAAAAGTTCAAAGACATGCCACGAAACTGGTGCCAGAAATACGCAATCTCAGTTATGATGAGAGGCTGAGGGAATTAGACTTACCATCACTCGAAGCTAGAAGAGTGAGGGGGGGATATGGTGACAGTCTTTAAATTCCTTCATGGTTATGATAGAGTGGATAGGGATCGATATTTTGATATGGCTGGCTCTAGAACTAGAGGTCATAGTTTGAAGTTTCGTAAGAAAACTTCTTTGCAGGATGTAAGGAAATACTTTTTCAGTGTAAGAGTAGTTGATAATTGGAATTGGCTAAGCGAGGAGGTAGTTAATACTATCTCAATCCATAGTTTTAAGGACAGGTATGATAAGTATCACTAAGTCTAAAATGGAAGCGATCAGGAGACGGGAAGATACGAGCTTTGGGCTCTTTCCCGTAAACACAATTAGGTAATCACAATTAGGTAATCACATAAACTTCCAGGATGTGATGAAAGTAATGTATTCTCTCTCTCTCTCTCTCTCTCTCTCTCTCTCTAAGTCTAAAAATGGAACCGATCAGGAGACGGGAAGATACCAGCTTTGGGCTCTTTCCCGTAAACACAATTAGGTAATCACAATTAGGTAATCTCTCTCTCTCTCTCTCTCTCTCTCTCTCTCTCTCCATTCGCAAAAAAAGTAACGGACGTAATGGAACTATGAAGATATTTTTATCTTAGTGTCAACTCTCTCTCTCTCTCTCTCTCTCTCTCTCTCTCTCTCTCTCTCTCTCTCTCTCTCATACACACACACACACACATACGCACAATTAGGTAAACACAATTAGGTAATCCGCACTTGAAAAAGCACATAGCTAAGCTTGAAAAAGCTTGAAAAAGTTCAAAGACATGCCACGAAACTGGTGCCAGAAATACGCAATCTCAGTTACGATGAGAGGCTGAGGGAATTAGACTTACCATCACTCG
>JAXCGZ010017248.1:77500-94328 GCA_037179515.1 Halocaridina rubra | reverse complement strand
CTCTAGTTCATCCTGTTCCCAAGAAGGGTGACTGCTCTATTCCTTCAAACTACCGAACTATTGCCCTAACCTCCTCTACTGCTAAAGTTTTCAAAACTTTGCTCAGTCTTCACTTCTTGAAACGCTTTGAATCTAAGTCACTTATCTCCGATCACCAGTACGGCTTCCGCAAGGCAAGATCCACTGGTGACCTCCTATCCTATCTTACTCATGTATGGTCATCTTTTCTGGGGAAGAATGGGGAATCCTTTGTCTTCGCCCTTGATATCATTAAGGCTTTTGAGAGAGTCTGGCACAAGGCTCTGTTGGCCAAACTCCCTGCCTATGGCTAGACCCCTTCTTTATGTTCTCTGATCTCCAGTTTTCTTTCTGAACGTATTATATATGTAGTTGTTGATGGTGCGACATCCAACCGTTTTCTATGTTACCAGTGGTGTTCCATAGGGCTATATTCTTTCACCTATTCTGTGCCTTCTCTTCAGCAGTGATCATCTACAATCCCCATCTTCCTCTCTTCTTCATGCCTTTGCTGATGATTCTACCCTTCACTTTTGCAATAACTTTTTCATTATTGTTGAGACTATGCAGTAAGTCGGACAATTTAATTGGATTCATAGCGTTTCGTACAGCTTCGTACAGTTTCAAATGATTTTCTAGTTGGTAGCGGATGGAGGTTTATATATGATATCTAATATCCACATTTAGTTTATATTCACCAGAAAGATTCAGTATCTCTGCGAAGTTTCCAGAGTTGTTGGAGGATGGACCCCAAGCATCCTTATCTCTGGCCTCTGCTCTTTAAGTAAGAGGAAATTGCCCTCGTCGGTCCTGGGCACTAAGAAAAAATAATGCAAAGAGAAATGGAGACGGGGAGTGTTGAGACTGTTCAGATGTGGGAATATAGATTGCAATAATAATAATAATAATAATAATAATAATAATAATATGCGGTGGTTTTGGTGAAAATATATGTATATAATACATCAAATACGTTAATTATTTTAATGACTTTGTTGCTAGTTTAATTATTATATGTGTCCACTATACAATTGCATTGAATAAGACAAATTTTGGGGCTCTTGAAGAATTTGGATTTGAAATAATGATAGGTCCCAATTCTTCAGTTTCGGTAAAGTTGAGGTCCGTAATGTTCAGTTGATCGCTGTTGATATAGGCCAAGCTCAGTTTATTATATATAATCGATTTTATAAAAGAATAGTAGTCACCGTGGCTCAAGCGGTAGCGTCCACGACTCTGAGGCGTCAGGTCGAGGGTTCGCGCCTCGTCACGGTCTGAGGTTAGCAAGGGCATGTACTCAGGGTAACGATTACATCTGCAAAAACAAGTCCTTTGTATGAGGGCAACCGTCCTAGCCCTTGGTAGAAAAGGGAGTCCGTGACGTAAAACAGGAACATTCAAGAATAATTAGCTATTTACATTGAGATAAACGTTGCTCTTCAGTTGGTCCCCATTGATAATGGGTAGTTTAGGTTACTGGTTATTAACTTGTTTACATAGTTTAATATTTCATATTAATATATTCCTTAACTAGTTTATATTTTGCTTTATGTTTGAATATATACTTTAAAAAAAAAAATTATCTGTATTCTTCATTTGGGGTAAAGCTGAGGTCCGTAATTTTCAGTCGATCGGTATTGGTAAATGTCAGGTTCCAGTTTTTCATGAGGTATCAAATTTCATAGCATTTATGGACCCTTTCTTACTTCCTTCTATCATACAATAATTATAGGATATTAAGAGTTATTTTTGTATAAAAATGAATATTGACAGCATCGACAATAATTTCTTGAAGGATTTTATTATTTTTGGAGATTCTTCCTGAGGTGAAAAAAGCAAAGGATGGAAGCCTTGCAGTTCCGGCGGAGGAGGGGTGGAGAGCTGGAACTGGAAGAAACGGGCAAAGGAAGGAAGACCCTGATGCTGGGGGGGTATAAATGAGTAGGAGGGTAGGGGAAGGAACAATCAATAGAATGGGCATGGGCGGGCATAGGGTGTTCATGTGGGGATGAGAGACCGAGGGTTGGGGCTGAGAACAGGTTCCGATGGACGTTCAGCGGTGCAGGAGACGATGAATATCTCGCCAAGAGCATGGAAAGAGTTCCGGAAATCAAAGCCGGGGGAGGTAGGAGGATAGCAAGAGGTGTGTGTGTGTGTGTGAGAGAGAGAGAGAGAGAGAGAGAGAGAGAGAGAGAGAGAGAGAGAGAGAGAGAGAGAGAGAGAGAGAGAGAGAGAGGATTTGGATGCTTCTTGTAATTAAATGCGATAGCTTCATAATTTTTTTTACCTTTTCTGGTGATTTTACAATAAACTGTGTGATCGACTGGATGTGAGTAATCGTCCGTGTTATCTTGTTTTATTTACTTTATATTTTCTTTATTTACTTATGTTCTTCAAACAAACAAAAATAGTAGTTTTGCAGTAATAGATCATGGGAGAATACTTGAAAATAGTGGCGACAGCATATTGTGTCTTTAAACTTTTTTTTATTTCGTAATTTGTTCGTTTATCATTTATTAGTTATTTATTTAACAATTTATTTCCCAAAATGTGTTTGTTTATGTACGTATATGAATTCATTTCAGGAAATCCTAAAGCACTGTGCTGTTATTTAGCAATGTACGTGTTAAGTGTGCACTTTGAATAGAGGGAAATTTTAATTATAAGCTTACAAGAAGTTATTGTGTGTATATATATATATATATATATATATATATATATATATATATATATATATATATATATATATATATATATATATATATATATATTCCTTTTCCTCTTCGCCAGTTAAATAATCCTCCGTTCAGTGAATTCAGCTCCATAATACTTATAAAAAACAATATATATATATATATATGTGTGTGTGTGTGTGTGTGTGTGTGTGTGTGTGTGTGTGTGTGTGTGTGTGTGTGTGTGTGTGTGTGTGTGTGTGTGTGTGTTTGTTTGTTTCCTTGTTTACATACACACTCATCAAGAACTAAATGAATACCTAACACTTCACCTATAAATATTTGCATATTATTTCATTTAATTACAATAATGACTCTTTTGTGCAATAAATCAGACTGGCAGAGAAGATTTTTTTCAACAGAGAGAGAGAGAGAGAGAGAGAGAGAGAGAGAGAGAGAGAGAGAGAGAGAGAGAGAGAGAGAGAGAGAGATAGAGAGAGAGAGAGCAATCAGGTGTTGCATGGGCAGTGTGTATGTGTGTTTCAGAGGTACATCATAAGGTGTGTGTGTGGGGGGGAGGGGTTTGAGGTTGGGGATTCTAAATGGATACGGAGGAAAGGAGGGGGGGGGTGAAGATGTTGAAGCATCAGTTCCGGTGGTGGAGGGCAGTCACTGGGGTGGGGCCGTGGGCGTCACCCTTTAGCTCGAGGACGTCCAAGGTCATGAGCACGGCGGGACTCATCCTCAGACAAGATAAGGACCATGTCAATTCAAGGGTGACTCAGTTTAGGATTCGTGTTGGGTCGAGGCCGAATTAATGGAAAAGTTGATTAAACTTTCGGGGGGGGGGGGGGGGGGAATCTCTCACTACCTCGCACTTGAGTCATTTGAGACTCATATCTCTGCAATGATAAAAATGAGTGACAGATACCCAACTCTTTGTTGATAAGAGTCTGATATATGTAATATGTTTTTGTGATCGTATTATGAAAAATTCGAGGCCATCTTCTTCCATTTAGTTTGCAATGCGAGTGAATTTAAGATAAGACACTCTTATGTGGTTAAATGGGAATATCTACAATGACCATGTTTATAAAGGTGTCGCCTTCATACTTGCACAGCAAGAATTAACACATGACCGTATGGAGGTTGCATGACATAGGCAGCTATTGCATTCACTTTACATAGAGAGACGGAATTATTCGTGATCCTTTCCATATGAATTTTATTTCGAAGTGTAGCTGGCTGGCACCTACAAACAGAATTCCGAATATTACTTGTAATATTTTGGTCTATTCTTAATGGTGTAAATTTACATTCGTAACTGACTGGACGTTCTTTTTCCTTCATTATCCAATACAAGTAACATATAGCATTTGGAATTACGATTATGTACATATTTACACACGTAGAGAGGCACACCAGTAGAATATGTGATGTTGTTATAGATAATAATCATCAGAGAGATAATATTTGACCCCTTGCAAATCCTTTATATGGTACCTTGTGTCTTGCTGAATATAAATAAATTTATGAAATAATTATATGTGATTACAAGAGGAAACATCATCATGCAATTCTTTTTTTTTTTTGTGTGTGTGTGTGTCTGGGCGCGCATCATTTTATATCTAGATTCAGACGAGCCTTTAATACAGGATTTCTCTAATTTAGATGTGGTATGGGCTTTATCTTAAAGAGAGGCCGCAGTAGCTCAGTAGTACATTACGTTATTCGGGAAACGACACACGCGGGTTCGGTCCCACCGAGAGGCGTTAGGAAGGGCGTCCAACCTTAATCTCCTAGTTCCAACATATCGCTCTCCAAATAGGAAATCATTGGGACACAAACCGGTATTTACAGGATAAAAATATATTATTCGCCAGTGAGCTGGTTAAAGAGAGTAAGGTCTTACTCATGACTTCAGTTAGCTGTAAATGAAAGAGTTTAGGTGTCTCTGCTGAAGTTTATGAAGTTTTCAGACTTCTTGCCGAGAGTGAGCATGTTGTAGACCTTTAGAATGTAACTAAATAAAATTTAATAATAGTAATAATAATAATAATAATAATAATAATAATAATAATAATAATAATAATAATAATAATAATAATAATAGTAATAATGATAATTATTATTATTATTATTATTATTATTATTATTATTATTATTATTATTATTAATAATAATAATAATACTAATAATAATAATAATAATAATAATAATAATAATAATAATAATAAAAATAATAATAATAATAATAATAATAATAATAATAATAATAATAATAATAATAATAATAATGATACAAAATAAACTCAAATAACTTCCGAATCTTTGGCATAAAAAATAAAAAAAATCATGGATAGAGTGAGTTTGCAGCCATATAGCTTTATGGGCCCCTAATAATTTACATGGTTATTCCTTTACTTTCAAATAAACGTAACAAACCACTCATGCAATCTGAAAATCAGAGTGTGTATCAGCATATAGGGGAATATATATACTGAATTTATGAAGTTCAGTATAAATGTGAAATGAAGACCTGACAACATGGTGTCTGTATCATCGCAAACAGAAAAAGAAGTTAAGTTTAGTGTTTTCTTCAACACTTAAGCAATTTCATGTATACTTATTGCTGTTGTAGTCAGTGGATAGAATGTATAGCATTGTTGACATGTATCTGACCATTATTGGCAGTGTTATAATAGAGGAATAGATTATTGATCAGAAAAAAAAAATATTCATATGATATGAAGATTACCGCAAACAGCACTGAAATATTCTAAAGGGTCATCTGGCCTTTCTCACGATTGCCTTTTCCCCCACCGAAAATATGCTAAACCATTAATATATATATATATATATATATATATATATATATATATATATATATATATATATATATATATATATATGAAAGAGAGAGAGAGAGAGAGAGAGAGAGAGAGAGAGAGAGAGAGAGATTCACTATTAGATTTTAATTTCAAGTTTTTTTTCTTTAAATATTTTCTCTTAGCTGAATAAAGATATCTATAGATAGTGGGATCCGTAAAGGTTTCTCTAACCTCGTGAAATGGATTCCAGTTCTCCAGCTGTAATCACTGCAAGCATATAAGAGATGGACTTTAACTTTGGCCCGATTTCGTTAACAGTGTAAACCTAGGATACCATATTGTTAGTTAGGTAGACACACTCAAATGGATTTCATAAACGCATCTGACGCGGTTCTGTGTATGGCTAGGATCCCGTACGGGATCCAAGCCATACACAGAACCGCGTCAGATGCGTTTATGAAATCCATTTGAGTGTGTCTACCTAACTAACAATATGGTATCCTAGGTTTACACTGTTTAAGAAATCGGGCCTTAGGCAGTAATTTTGAGAATTATCCCAATCGTCTAGAAGAGACTTAGCATATAGTTATTCCCAATCTTAGAAAAAAAAATTTCATACGCCATTATTTTGAATTATTTAAATAAGAAAATAGATCGGGAGGGGTTATAGCAGTTTTTTTTATTTTAAGTTTGAGGTGCTTTAAATAGGTTTCTTAATGTAGTCGCCGTGGCTCAACCGGTAGCGTCCGCGACTCTGAGGCGTCAGGTCGAGGGTTCGCGCCCCGTCACGGTCTGAGGTTAGCAAGGGCATGCACTCAGGGTAAGGATTACATATGCCAAAACAAGTCCTTCGCTAGAAGGCAACCGTCCTAGCCCTTGGTTGAAAAGGGAGTCCGTGACGTAAAACCGGAACCGGAACAAATAGGTTTCTTAATGAATTGCTCAATCTCAATAATTATTGATTAATAATCGGAGTACGGAAAAGACTGTTCGGAGATATATATATATATATATATATATATATATATATATATATATATATATATATATATATATATATATATATATATATATATATATATATATAAATATATATATATATATATATATATATATATATATATATATATATATATATATATATATATGCATGCAATATATATATATATATATATATATATATATATATATATATATATATATATATATATATATATATATATATATATATATATATACAGTATATATATTTATATATATATATATTTATATATATATATATATATATATATATATATATATATATATATATATATATATATATATATATATGCATATATATATGTATATATATATATATATATATATATATATATATATATATATATATATATATATATATATATATATATATATACAGTATATATGTATATATATATATATATATATATATATATATATATATATTTATATATATATATATATATATATATATATATATATATATATATATATATATATATATATATACAGTATATATATTTATATATATATATATATATATATATATATATATATATATATATATATATATATATATACAGTATATATGTATATATATATATATATATATATATATATATATATATATATATATATATATATATATATATATATATATATATATATATATATATATATTTATATATATATATATATATATATATATATATATATATATATATATGTTTGTATGTATGTATGTATGTTCATATTTATCTCTGTCTACTTGTACATTGTTTGTGAAATATAAGTGTTGTATTGTTTCTGTTAAGTCATATGTAAGACACTATTGTTATGTCAGTCACTAAATTTATATATTAAAAAGTTTTCCCATTTCGGATAGTGTATATACAATATATTTCTTTATTTATTAACCTATATTCTAGCAATTAGCATAGAGATTTAACTCTTTTTTTTAAAAACTTTGATATTTATTAAATTACTATAAACAGGACTTAAATAATATAAGTGAGTTGTCATGGCCAGTGGCAGTTACATGTATTATACTCTCACATATAATTATGTGTTTATTTGACTACTGTTAAGTCCTGTAAAACACTTACTTGAATAAAATATGAAAACAACACGCGGATGAGGTTGGGAATTGGGAAGAAAATAAACAGCGACGCCGACCCGAGGATGGTGTAAAAAAAAAAAAAAAAAAAACTAGTAGATTGTTATTGTGATGTAGGCTTCAATCCTGGTGAGAGAGACAATTATATTTCACAAACACACACACAGGGTAAAATATGTTCAATGCAGACAGTCTGGGGACGGGAGGAAAGTGTCCTGGTTAGACTTTTTCTTTTACTTGGATCTAAAACATTGGATGGGGTCATGTGCCAATCGGCATTCCCATATCTGCTTAAGGTTCATTTTTACACTCTTGCTCATAAAAATGTCATATATACAATAAAATTAATTTAATTTTGGTTTTAGCATAGAGGGTATGCACAAATAACAATAATTTAATTAGTATCATGAGCTTCATATGTGCATTCAAAGAAGAATCATAAAACACAGAGATATAAATGTATATACATTTGGTACTGGATAGACTCTTAATATACAAGGATATTATATTGCATAATGTAGAGTGTAGCATTAGTAAATCAGAGGGAGCGCCTGCCTGCATACATCCAAAATAGCCAATAAATGAAGAAACCTTTTGTCATGAAAATGTATATATTATCTTCTACAGTAATTAGGAAAAACTTTCTGCAGATAAAGTTAAGCTAAATTTCACGTTGAATCACAATATGTACATGTACGTAAAGAATAAAAGTACAATTTTAAAGATGAGGCCATAGTTGAAATATATATATATATATATATATATATATATATATATATATATATATATATATATATATATATATATATATATATATATATATCAGTTGCTTTGCCTGCTTTGTTCACTGGCCGACATGAGCTAATAATTCTGTTAATAATCCTGTGAAAATATATTGATTAATAATTTATTGTATGTACAGTCGGTCCCTTCCCTTACAGCTCCGGGCACGCTTTGCACAAACGGGCCCTTTGATACAGGATTGGTGGCGAGAGATGGGCTCTCCAACTTTATAATATGATGTTGATCACTCAGTTAAGAAAGGACTAATGGGTTATTGCTATGTGTTCGCGTTACAGAATTCATGATAGTCTTCATGGCACTAACTGGGCCAAATTTATATGTCTGTTGTCCTCGTTATAAGATTGTCAGCGTTTCTCAATGTCAGAGTTTTCCCGTATATAGTAAAATATGGTGGGAGTGAGATTTAATGTCTGTATTGGAAGAGTGTATGGCTTACTCTAATTATCAAGGCAAGGTTTGAGAATCTCTCTCTCTCTCTCTCTCTCTCTCTCTCTCTCTCTCTATATATATATATATATATATATATATATATATATATATATATATATATATATATATATATATATATATATATATATGCAGTCTTATGCGTTACGATTGGTTCACACTAGAATGGGGGTGGACACAAAATGGTTGGAGATGGGGAATAAGAGGTTGGATGCTCTTCCTAGTGCCCCTCATCACCAACATAAGTGCTTTGGTGCCAATATTATTGTTTATGACATTCTATTCTCTCATTAAATCAGTCTACTTGCTTCTCTTAACAAATCCTAGCCAAAGAAAGATAAAGTCACTCGGTAGGTGTAGGACTATGAAGATCATTCAGTGGTTTCTCGTACATTTATCGCAAATTATCCCAAATAAGTCATAGAATACCATCAGTATTGAAAAGAAAAGAATAAATTTGAAATTTAGTCACCTGGCAAGAGGCTCCTCTCTCAACGCAAAAGCCTCAAGCACTGACAACGCAGATAAGTACCCAGTGACTCAGTTGATTTATTTGTTGCTTGCAACACATTGAATAATACTTTTCAAAGATTGAAGCACGTGCGCTCTCTTTCACATATTTTTATCATCTTAATTGGAATATTTACCAATGTAATGGAATAATTACAGCGAGTGGCTAACAGCACTCTAAAGATTTCGTGGAAAATGTATTTGCATATGAAAGTGAGCTATCCTTTAGCGTTGACTTTTGTAATTAACACCATTTTTATCTTAACTCAAAATGATTATATTTATTTATTTTCAGTTTATTGTACTTGCATATGGATTATGAATATGCAGCGCATTCTTATACGACTTATCGTAAAATGGTATGGTCATGTGCACGGCTTTACTGCAAGCATTTCAGCAGTTGAGTAACTAAATTTTCAAGCAAACTCTCTCTCTCTCTCTCTCTCTCTCTCTCTCTCTCTCTCTCTCTCTCTCTCTCTCTCTCTCTCTCTCTCTCTCTCTCTCTCTACGTAATATAGGATGTCATCATATCGAAATTATGTTGTTAGTCTGGTCCAATGTTATCGCTTTTATCCTCCATTTTGTTCAGTCTCTGCCTCCCAGCGCGTTCCTTTTTAACACCTGGGCAGATATCCTGGGATTGCGGTGCTTCATATGTTCATATTTTCATGGGGATTATTGTCGTTCGTCTGCTTAGAACCCGCAGAGACTTTTCAACTTCAACATCGGCTATTCAGTGTGCAGGAGTGGTAGTTGAAAGACGATTCTAGCGATGAAGAGATTGGCTTTCACTATGTCTCATTATGAATTTGTTCCTTCATATGTTGTTGAGTAGTCACAAAATAGTGTTTTCCACACCTCGAGCGAGTAGCTGGACTGGCAGTTTCTTTGGTTTGGTAAGTGAATTTGGAAACCATTCATCCAGCAGTATTCTTTCTAGCATAACCATATTCTCGCATAGACTAGGCCTTGGGTTTGATTTTTTTTTTTTTTTTTTTTTTTTTTTAGGATGGGATAGGATAGGAGGGGAAAAAGGGGGAGGGGATTAAGGATATAAGGGAATTGTTTGATTAGAATTGTGTATTTTTCTTTTCTTGTTTCTTTTGAGTGTAAGTATTTTTGCAACTACTGAAGAACCCCGAAATAATAAAGATATTGGTGCACTTCCAGAGCCATGACAATAGATACCTACACAGGGATCTCCCTCGTTTTCCTAACTCACCGAAATTCCTCTTAAGAACTGAAACTGGACGAACCTCTGAGGGGAGTTGAATACAGTGTGTCTTGGTTGCTTGCGAGTGGGGTGTTTTCTCCACTGTTATGCAGAGAAAAATATTTATAGCAAATCGTATTTCACTCCTTTCTCTCAACCTTTCATCGAATGCTGTCGATCGACAAGAGTAATTAACTTTAAAGGTGAAAATAGAGGTTGCTACGGCCATTACCCTTTCAGTCATGAACTCTTTATAACACGTAAGAGTTGGTTAGCAGTTAGTTGTAAATGGACGAACTGCTCATGAAGTACATACTTGGAACTTGTTTGTTCTACATCGATATTTTGTTATTTACTGTTTGTTATTAATTTCTTTATGCATATCCAATCTCTTATCATCTGTTACTTTCTACTGGGAGCATAATTAATATTGTTAACTCTTGAAATAGCTCTCGAAAACAGTTTTGATAGCTAATTATATGAGAAGTTTCGCTGAGATGGGATGTGACCGGAGGTCCAGTTCTCTCTCTCTCTCTCTCTCTCTCTCTCTCTCTCTCTCTCTCTCTCTCTCTCTCTCTCTCTCTCTCTCTCTCTCTCTCTCTCTCACCCACACACACACACACACACACACACACACACACACACACCTTTATATTAATCTCTCTCTTCCTGCCCTTTATAAAGAATATAAATTTTTTGTTGCTAAGATACTGAAATATTCAAATCAACAATTCAAAGCACCTCTTCTCTTTGTGATAATACTTTGCTGTGTTTATATATTTGATTTTTATCCGTGAAGAAGGTGATTACCAAACTTATCCAGCAATTTTATGGGATGTTTCAATGACCGAAAATAATTATGGAATATTTGAAGTTATGTACCCGGATGCTAGAAACACCTATTGGGTTGGGTCCTGAAGAATACGAGATAAAGGGGGCTCAGTGCGTTGTATATGCATGTTTTTTATGTTTCTTATATTTATTATTATTATTATAATTATTATTATTATTATTATTATTATTATTATTATTATTATTATTATTATTATTATTATTATTATTATTACTGCTAGTACTACTACTGCTGTTACTGCTACTACTATTAATACTATTACTGTTGCTTTTCTTACTACTTCTACTACTACTACTACTACTACCACTACTACGAGAGTATATATACTGAGGAATGGAGCGAACGAACGTCAAGTGATTTAGTGACCGTTTTAGAACCATAAAATTATATGGAAACTATCAATTGGTAATTTTTTTGAAGCACAAGTTAGAATTTAATCTGATCTTAGAGATTATATTATCTTCGAATTTAATTCGATCACACACACACACACACACACACACACACACACACACACACACACACACACACACACACACTGTGAGAGGGAGAACATAAAAATGAAGCCATCTCTGTCCCAAACCTCTCCCACCCATGGGTCGGGAGAAGGGGTAGTCATCAGAGGACTTAAACAGAGAATCAAGAAGTTAGAGGAAATGGTTACAAGCCTTGATGATAAAATTCGGAATATGGATGGAGAAATGAAAGAGAATGAAACACTCAGAGAACAAATAAGATCTTTGGAGGAAGCAAATAAAGCACAAGGGCAGGAGAGAAAGGAACTAGAAAAAAGAATAAAGAAGCTGGAAGGGGAAAAGAGTCAACTAGAATCTAGAATTTCTAATCAAGAAGATAAAAACAAACAGCTAAATGACAACCTAAAGGAATTAGATGTTAGTTCACTGCTATCTTCTGAGAGAGACGAGATTGCTGCTTGGAATGTTCAGATTAAGGAAAACATTGAACAGTTCAGAAAAGAGTTCCAGGAGCTGAATATGGAAAATGATGCCATGAAAACGTCCTTTGCTGATGCACTAAAGGGGAATGTGGCAGTAAAAGAGGCTGTAAAGGTGGTGGCACTGGAAAACATACAAACAGTTGACTATAAAGAGACAGTAATCGAAAAAATGAAAGACGTTGTGATGGAAAGGGCAAACCCACTCATCAGACAGGCACTTGATAAGGAGAAGACAGTGGTAATCTCAGGCATAAGTGAATCCCAGGAGCCAACATGGCAGGGGAGACTTGAAGAAAATAAAGCTAACGTTGTAGGCCTGATAAGAAAGCTTGGAGTAGTATGTGGTCCTGAGGATATTGTAAACATACACCAACTAGGTAAATATTCGAGGGAAGGAAAGCCGAGACCAACAAAAGTAACCTTTGAGAGAGGGGAGACATGTAGGGAAATATTGTTGAGAAAAAAAAGTCTAAAAGACCTTCAAGAATGCAAAGAAGTGTTCATTAGACGATACAGAACAAAGGAAGAGATGGGAAAGATCAAAAACTTGTTGCAAGAGGCAAGAAGGTTAAATGATGAAAGAAATGAAGAAGAGAAGAAAAATTTTCGTTACGGAATACTTCCAGACAAAGGGGAGATAAAGAAGATAATGACAGAAGATCAGGGGATGGGGCCTCATTAAGATTGTTATACACAAATGCTGATGGATTAGCTGGTAAGGCAGTAGAATTAAAAGATAGGATTCACAACAGTAAGGCAGATATAGTAGCAATTACAGAGACTAAGTTGAGTGAGGACATAAACAGTGTCACAGTTTTTCCTAAGGGCTTCAGAATACTAAGGGTCGAAAGATCTGAGAGGACTGGTGGAGGGATAGCACTGCTCATAAGTGAGAGGATTCAAGTTGAAGAGATAAACTTGGCTATAGAAAGTGAGTTCAGGGAATTTCTTGTTGCTCGCATAAATACTGGGTCAGAGAGCATTATAATAACTGTTGTATACAACCCACCAAGGAACCAAAATAGGCTTGAAATTTATGAGGAAAGTCATATAGGTACGATTGAAGTCATAAACTCAGTTGTTAACATGGCGCGGGAGAAAAAATGTAGGATTTTGATTATGGGAGACTTTAATCATAAAGAGATAGATTGGATAAATCTTGACCCACACAGTGGTGAGGACTCCTTTGGGGCAAGATTCCTAGATTGCGTACAAGGGAATTTCCTACACCAACATGTAATGGAACCAACAAGAGCCAGGGGTGGGGATGAGCCATCACTACTTGATCTGGTGTTCACAGATAATGTGTTGGATATTGAAAATATTGAGTATGAACCACCAATTGGAAAGAGTGACCACTGTGTGTTGTTGATGGAGTATATCATTGAAGACATTCTTCCTGAGAGTAGAGGCACTGAGGACATGAGGAGGAACTATCAGAAAGGAGATTACATCAAAATGAATGAGCTTTTTGCAGTTATTGACTGGAGAACCTTATTTTACAACAAATCTGTACAAGAAATGTATGACATCTTTTGTGAGAAATATGGGAAGATAGTAGATTGCTGCATACCTGTCACCAAAGTAGGTGTAATTCATGCCAGAGAGAAATGGTTCGATAATGGGTGTAAAAGAGCTAAGGAGTGGAGAGACAAATGCTGGAAAAGGTATAGGAGGAGAAAAAACATAAATGCCTGGCAAACCTACAAAAGAGCAAGAAACGACTACCTAAGTAAAAGGAGAGAGGCAGAGAAAGATTATGAGAGGGACATCACCAGGAAGGCTAAAGAAAATCCCAAGCTTTTCCACAGCTTTATCAGAGGAAAACTGAAGGTAAAAGAACAGGTTTTAAGGCTAAAGAGAGCGGATGGAAGCATCACTGAGACGGACGAAGAGATCTGCAAAGAATTGAACAAGGAGTTTCAGTCAGTATTTACAGTAGAAAATACCCCACCCCCTCAGATTGCAGTGATAGAAGCTCAAGGGCCGGTATTAGAGAACATCAACCTTACAGCCACAGAGGTATGCAAAGCGCTGATGGATTTAGATGTTCATAAAGCTACAGGTCCTGATGACATATCCCCTCATGTGCTTAAAAAATGCGCAAACACAATATCAGTGGCACTAAGTATCATATTTAAGGAGTCATTGGAGTCGGGGGAGATTCCAAGATGCTGGAAACAAGCAAATGTGATACCTATCTTCAAAAAGGGAAGGAGGGATACGGCTCTGAACTATAGACCAGTTTCCTTGACCAGCATAGTTTGCAAACTTATGGAGAAACTACTAAGGAAACATATCTCTCTTCACTTGGAATCCTTCAACTTTTTGTCAGTGAGGCAACATGGCTTCAGAGAAGGAAGATCAACAGTAACAAACTTATTAGAATTTTATGATGAGGTAAGCCAAATCTTACAGGAAAGAGAGGGCTGGGCAGATTGCATATTCCTAGACTTCCAGAAAGCGTTTGACACTGTTCCACATGGGAGACTTATTAGGAAGCTGCAATCAATGGCTAGAATAGGTGGAAATGTCTTGGAATGGATAAAAACTTACTTAGAAGGAAGGGAACAGAGGGTTAGAGTAAGACACTCAGTGTCTGAATGGAGAAGAGTTAGTAGTGGAGTTCCACAGGGTTCAGTTTTAGGGCCACTTTTGTTCCTTGTATATGTAAATGACCTACCAGAGTCTGTAAATTCATTCATGAATATGTTTGCAGATGATGCAAAGATTGTGAAGAAAGTAAAAAACGAGAACAATGGTAGAGAACTTCAGGAGGATCTAAATAATCTGCATGAGTGGTCAGAAAAGTGGCTAATGAAATTCAATACCTCAAAATGTAAGGTAATGAGAATGGGTACAAGTGCAAGAAGGCCCAAGCTTGACTACTCGGTGGCTGGAGTACAACTTCAGGAGACAGAAAATGAGAGAGATCTAGGAGTAAACATATTGGCAGATTTGTCTCCAGAAATACATATAAATGGCGTAGTAAGGGCAGCATATGCATTCTTATCAAATGTAAGGGTAGCCTTCAGGCACATGGACAAGGAAATGTTCAGAAATATTTATGTAACCTATGTGAGGCCAAAACTCGAATATGCAGCCCCCTTTTGGAATCCGCACTTGAAAAAGCACATAGCTAAGCTTGAAAAAGTTCAAAGACATGCCACGAAACTGGTGCCAGAAATACGCAATCTCGGTTATGATGAGAGGCTGAGGGAATTAGACTTGCCATCACTCGAAGCTAGAAGAGTAAGGGGGGATATGGTGACAGTCTTTAAATTCCTTCATGGTTATGATAGAGTGGATAGGGATCGATATTTCGATATGGCTGGCTCTAGAACTAGAGGTCATAGTTTGAAGCTTCGGAAGAAAACTTGTTTGCAGGATGTAAGGAAATACTTTTTCAGTGTAAGAGTAGTTGATAATTGGAATTCGCTAAGCGAGGAGGTAGTTAATGCTACCTCAATCCATAGTTTTAAGGACAGGTATGATAAGTATCACTAAGTCTAAAAATGGAACCGATCAGGAGACGGGAAGATACGAGCTTTGGGCTCTTTCCCGTAAACACAATTAGGTAATCACAATTAGGTAATCACACATACACACATACACACATACATACATACAGAGAGAGAGAGAGAGAGAGAGAGAGAGAGAGAGAGAGAGAGAGAGAGAGAGAGAGGAGAGAGAGAGAGTATGCAGTATTTAAAAGTATTTAATATTTTGTACCCATCCGGGGAGGGGCAAGGAGATGGAAAAGGTTATTCCATTGAAGAGAAGGCAACATTTAACTCTTGATTTATTTAAAACTTGTTTTGTGCCTCCTCGCTGGTACAATTTACTTAAAATAATATAAAATTTCAGTGAGAGTAATGAGTGGTAAGCATCAGTATTTTCATTTATATTTCAGCAATTACGAGTAAACTTCAGAAAGGGTCGATCCAGCACGATTCTCGTTAATAGGTAGTGAGGAAAGGATCTCAGTTCAGAGTTACAAACGTCTGGGTTTGCCTCACTAAGAGTCCGTTGAGGCTAGAATGAACAAATGGAGGGAAGTCATTCAAGTCAGTGTGTGGTTAGCAGCTTGTGCGAGTGGGTGTATTGTGAGGGAGTGTAGAGCTAGTCGTAGTCTTTCAGTGTCCGATCAACTGATTGTATTTCTAGGAATTCTGTTTTTCCAGTTTTAATACAGTTGTGGTTCTTTAACCACAGTTATTTCTTATACAAAAACGAATTCATCTATTTTCAAAAGGGAGAGAAAATGAGAGTTTTGATATTTTAATATATCGAGAATACTGTATTCGTAAAAACAAAAAGATTTCGTCATTATTTGTGTGGTGAAGCGTTTCCAATAACATAACAGTCTAGAATATATATCTTAA
>JAXCGZ010017248.1:67500-72500 GCA_037179515.1 Halocaridina rubra | reverse complement strand
TGTAGACACTTTTCCTTTCCCAGTTACTAAAAATCTGTAAACGCCTTTGTAGCTTGCTGATAGGTCCGTGCATTGACTGCTTCTTTCTTTTCACTTTCAGATTCAGGACCTCACTTCTTCCTTCTGTCTTCCCTAGTTCATATGACCTATCCCCCAGCAAAAAAAAAAAAAACTGAACTAGCGTCATCACAGAGCCTAATCCTAGCATTATTTTGGGTCTTCATTTCACTGACTATTCTTTCAGAATGTCCTTTTTTTAAGGTTTATTATTCTATTATCTCTATCTTATCCTTAAGCTGCTAATTTTCCGCTTCTCATAGGTTCCATGGTGCCAAGGCCCGATGAGGGTAGTTTTCTTTGTCCGATCCGATGTCACACTCAAAAAAGTCACAACACTCCCATCTTTGTTGACCTTTGCTTTCTTTCCCATAATTAATAGGCTAATCCTGCCAGATCTCTAGGTCTTCCTTACATTTATTATTTCAACTTTTCTCTTAGCTATTTATCATTCTCTTATTTTTGCCTTGTCCTTAAGCTACTATTTTTCTTAAATATTCTCTCGATCCCCGGGCCCCCGATGAGGGATTATATTTGTGTCCGTCCTTGTGTCACACTCAAGTATAAGTGTGTGGGAGTGTGTCTGTGTTTGTTTCTTAATTATTTTTTTATTTATTTGATTATATATCTGTTTATACACCCACATATCTGTGTGTGTATTTATGAATATACTATAAAATATTGGCATTCAGTATTCTTGTAGTCTCCGTGGCAAAACGGTAGCGTCTGCGACTCTGAGGCGGCAGGTCGAGGGTTCGCGCCCCGTCACGGACTGAGGCTAGTAAGGGCATACACTCAGGGTAACGATTACATCTGCCAAAACAAGTCCTTCGTAAGAAGACAACCGTCCTAGCCCTTAGTAGAAAAGGGAGTTCGTGACGTAAAACCGAATCCATCCATTGGCATTCAGTGTTCTTAGTTCCTGCAGCTATTTACAAGCTCGAAAACTATTTTTGATAAATATGAGAGATTGATGCTCAATTGTTTTGGTTTTGTTCATTTCTCTTTCGTACTTAATACTGCAATTCAACCTTTTTTATTTTTGATCACTTTCTGATGAATAAATAACAGACTCCTCTCCATTTCCTTTCCCGTTTGTTGCCCACATTAACTGTCATTTTGGGATTTAATCTTCTCCTTTAAAGTCTTGGCGCTTTTTTTTTCTTAATTTTTAGTAACTTTTAAGTATTTCTTTGTACTGCATTCTCTTTCTAATTAATTTTCAATTTTTGGTCGAACGATGGCTCTCTCTCTCTCTCTCTCTCTCTCTCTCTCTCTCTCCTCTCTCTCTCCTCTCCTCTCTCTCTCTCTCTCTCTCTCTCTCTCTCTCTCTCTCTCTCCTCCTCTCTCTCTCTCTCTCTCTCTCTCTCTCTCTCTCTCTCTCTCTCTCTCTCTCTCTCTCATGTTTTCCTTCGTACTATTATTTTTCTCCAGTTTTTTATATAAACCTCTCATCCCGTTTCTACTGATACTGTATCTCTATGATTTTATTTATAATTTCTATTGAAATTACGCTCTCTATCTGTCTTTCTGTATCTATTATTTACATATCTATCTATCTATCTATCTATCTAACTACCTTCCTACCTACCAAATTATCAATCTCTCTCTTTATCTATCAATCTATGTTTCCAACTATCTGTGTATCCAACTGCGCGTAGGATGCTGAGAACATATTACCAGAACAACGCAAGAGATGTTCTTTGATGGTCATGACCCCCATCAGCATTCCATACATGCCTTTAGCTTCACGTTGCCCCCTCTATTTATGCGGCAAAACACACCTTTGGCCTACTGGACTAGTGAGCCAGAGGGCTCTGCTCCTTCCTGCTCATCTCCTTTATTGCGAGTTTGCTCCATCATGGTGTTCCCATGAGAACGCTTCCAATGGACACGTACAGAGTCTGCGTTTCTTCGATTTCTCTTCCAATATAGGTTTCTTCTTCCTTCGAAGAAATGGAAGTTATTTTTATTTCGTTCCTTTACATATCTACTTATAAGTTACTATTAATGTTGAATAACCATTGTACAAAATGGAAATAAATGTTTGTTTGTTTGTTTGTTTGTTTGTCTGGTTGCCTTTATTCGCTGCCGTTATGGGATTTAAGCTTCTCCTTTAATTTTTTTTTTTTTTTAATATATCCTCAGCTACTTTTGTGGTTTTCA
The DNA here is from genome assembly GCA_037179515.1 of Halocaridina rubra. Classification (NCBI taxonomy): domain Eukaryota; kingdom Metazoa; phylum Arthropoda; class Malacostraca; order Decapoda; family Atyidae; genus Halocaridina; species Halocaridina rubra. The sequence goes on along the minus strand of JAXCGZ010017248.1, from coordinate 70,277 downwards.
TGTATTTTTTTCCTTTTGTATTTTACTAGCGTGTGCATCTCTTTCTTGATTATGTAGAGTTCTCTATTTAGTTTTGATTATCTTTCCATAAAAAAATATTACAATTTTATACATTTCTACGTATTTTTATCATTTCTCCGTGCGTAAGTGTTTGTTATATCAGCAAATTATAAAATATTGTTTCACATTTTTAGCTCATTCCCCTCTTTGCAAGAATACTATTCAGCCCTACGAATGAGCCCTCCTAGATCTTTTTTTCTTTTTTTTCTGTTTGAACACGAAATTTTTTATGAGTGTGACACCGGGACAGGCAAGAAAATTGCCCTCATCAATAAAGGCCCGGGCACGAAGAAAACATGAAGATAAAGGAAAAGTAAGAGGTTAAGGGCAAGGTAGAGATGAGGTAATGATACACAATAGAAAAAGGACAGGCTGAAAGAATAGTCGAAGTACTGAGAACCTAGACATATGGCAGGATTAGGCCCTGAGATGACGGTAGAACCATTTCTTGATGGAAGATAGGTTATAAGAATTAGGAAAGACAGAAGGAGGAGGCGAGTTCCAGAGTATGGAGGTAGATGGGAAGCAGCAATCGATGCACTGACCAATCCACGAGCTACAAATCTCCACACAATACCTGTGAGACGAGGCCACTTGGCGAGTGCTACGCGGCCATAGCAGTGGGGGAGGGATGCAACTCGCCAACTCATCAGACCAGCGGTGGAAGTAGTAGCGAGAGAAAAGAGAAAGGGATGATACCTTACAGCAAAGAAAGATAATCCAGATTAGAAGTTAAAGAAGGGTCTTTAATTAATATTATAGTTTCTTTGTTTATGGATTAAACGGTAACTTATTAAAAAGGATAGGGTGGGGGGGGGGCAATCTCAGTGACGGCATCAAGCGCACTCTCTTAGCCCTGTTCAAAGTGTCATCACTGAAGAAGAAGAGAATAAGATGGGAAGGGATTGGGGGGAAAGCACGAAAATCAAATAAAGAGATAGAAAGAGAGGGGCAGACCCTCATGCTAAGGTGTGGCTGTATAGTCGAGGGTGAAGAGGGTGAGGTCGATCTCTCATATAAACAATGTGCAAAGGGCGGTTTACACGGTCAAACGGTTCGTCGAACGCGGTTCGACAGACCAGTGTTTGAGTGATGTTCGAACGTGTGAACGGGGTATTTGACTGTCGAACGTGTTCGTTCACACGTTCGAACATCACTTCAAACACTGGTCTGTCGAACCGCGTTCGACGAACCGTTTGACCGTGTAAACCCCCCTTAACGAGCAATCAGAATTAACACTCGCAAACGTCTGATAGCATTCGAGTATTTATAATGATTACGGCATTTCACTCCTGGGAAAACAACTGCCATTTAGCCAGAGAATTGATGTGCAAATAGATTCTCATTACGCTTAGTTGCTTGTAATGGTAATAGTCTTCTAATTATATTGACCTTATATATATATATATATATATATATATATATATATATATATATATATATATATATATATATATATATATATAAAACTAAGCAAGCACATTACATATATGAAAACATGAATCATTTTTTACCCCGACCGGGACTCGAACCTAGGACTTATAATTACTAAGTCAAGGCGCTACCAACTACACACACACAGAAGGTATAAAAGGAATCCAACCTTATAGCTTATATCTGCTATACTTAGGGATGAACGCATTCTATCTGAATGCCACTATGTTCATATTACAGATTCCTCAACCTCACTCGTGGCTTCATTTTAGCATTTAATTCCATTCCCAATCTCATTCGGGTCATACAATAACCAAGCAAGCACATTACATATGTAAAAACATGAATCATCTTTTACCCCGACCGGGACTCGAACCTAGGACTTAAAATTACTAAGTCAAGGCGCTACCAACTACACACCACAGAAGGTATAAAAGGAATCCAACCTTATAGCTTATATCTGCTATACTTAGGGATGAACGCATTCTATCTGAATGCCACTATGTTCATATTACAGATTCCCCAACCTCACTCGTGGCTTCATTTTAGCATTTAATTCAATTCCCAATCTCATTCGGGTCATACAATAACCAAGTAAGCACATTACATATGTGAAAACATGAATCATTCTTTACCTCGACCGGGACTCGAACCTAGGACTTATAATTACTAAGTCAAGGCGCTACCAACTACACACCACAGAAGGTATAAAAGGAATCCAACCTTATAGCTTATATCTGCTATACTTAGGGATGAATGCCACTATGTTCATATTACAGATTCCCCAACCTCACTCGTGGCTTCATTTTAGCATTTAATTCAATTCCCAATCTCATTCGGGTCATACAATAACCAAGGAAGCACATTACATATGTGAAAACATGAATCATTTTTTACCCCGACCGGGACTCGAACCTAGGACTTATAATGACTAATCCAAGGCACTACCTTCTGTGGTGTGTAATTGGTAGCGCCTTGACTTAGTATATTATCTTTAGATCTTCATTGGTGTAGTTGATAGTGCCTTGGCACAGTAATTATGTGGAGGAATTAACAATGCTCTACCTTTGCACTCTCAAGCATACTTATCTACTCACCTACAGAGATAAAGCAGTTCTGATATAAATGCCTATATATACATTTTCTCGTTTCACTGTAAATATATTGTCACAGAAGAGGAGCAGATGATTATAGAGGATAGCGTTGAGGTTCATCTTTGGTTCTTTTTATCATTCTGCCATTAAAAAAAAAAATCCAGTTTTCAGAATTCAAGCGTTTCTCAT
>JAXCGZ010017248.1:47500-62500 GCA_037179515.1 Halocaridina rubra | reverse complement strand
TATTACTTAATGACTGAAAAAAAAGATGGTACTCATAAGGATGTTGATATGTTCATATATGATGAGCTGTGCAACTTAAATCGTTTGGATATCTGGCAGTCACGGATGGCTGTATACTTCCTCCGGGCACAACTTTCACTCAATATCAGTTTCTCTCTTTCCTATCTCTAGTTTGATTTTAAATACCATCGAAATTGCAATCAAAAGTCGTCTACTGTCTGGCTATCCCAAAATTAATTAAGAAACTGAACTAATTAAATAATTAATATTTAAATAAGTGTATTTGACTTCGACTGCTTTATTAAGTTCGAAGACCAACTGGGTTCTTCCACATGTTAGTTACATGTCTAATATATCTGAAGTTTTAGGCCGCTTCACACCAAAGTGACACGTCGCACGTGGCATGCCACGTGACACGCCAGTTGAAAACGAACATCCTGAAATATACGAAGCCTTTCACACAGAAGTGGCGTGATACGTTCCATTCACACAGGAATGGCGTGACACGTCCCATGTGCCACATGGCATGCCACATGCGACGTGTCACTGTGGTGTGAAAGTGGCTTTAGTCTTTCTAACACTCAAATAAGGTGTGTTGCGAGCTTTATTATCACCTTCAAAAACCGAATTAAGAATAGAGGACCATTAGCAGGAGAAAAAAAAAGTCTCATCTTACTAAGTAACTGTGGGATAATCTATTAATAGATATGAACTTATCGATAATCACTTACAAGGAAATATTTCACAATCATTAGAATCTTTATTTGTTCAACTTCCTTAATTAAAAAAAAATAAAAAGTACGTTTACTTCACTTGGAATATTTGGAATCCATTGGTAAAGATGCATTAGTATTTTCATATATTATTCCATTATTATTTTAGTCCAGTTTACTAGTTTTTTTTTATATTCAGTATGCCTTTATCAACTGTATCTCTTTTTGTTTAATTTTGCGCCCTGCTCACGTATATGAATTCCCACTCGTTTTTAAGTGCCATTTTTTTCAGATTGTGATTTCGTTTTAATGTTCACGTTCCTTCATAACGACACCAACTAGTTCCTTAAGCTGGCGATATGTAATACTGTCTGACGACGCAATCTTGCATTAATGTTCATTATATATTTTTGCCTAGAATTCTTCATAGAACAGCTAGCCTCAGGATGCGATGGCATGCTATCTGGATATATTGTCGAACTGTTTCACATATTTTCTTACCATACCCCGAAAATGTATATTACAAAACCACCGAAAACTGCGAAGTATAATCCATTTGTAGTACCTATCGTAATCATGAACTCTCTTACCATGATAATAAAAGCAAAAGCCTTCCAAAGATATTTATCTCTATCTTCAATATTGATTGTCTGAGTGTTGATACGGTTCAAAATGTTGATCGAGTTTACACGAAATCGCTCATATCGTTCTTCCTCGTGTCTCGTTCTCACGTCTGCCACTATTATGTATACTGTACTCATGTATCACGCAGGAATTGCCCAATGTATTGAGATGTATTTACAGCTTCTTTTGCAGCTTCAACTCATTTGAAGCTATGCCTCAGAAATAGCTGCTTCAACTGCCGTCGATACAGCTCTCGTTGTCGCATTTTCAAAAAGTTTGAGCGATATCAAGAAAAGAGAATAATTCTCCTTTGTGTTTTTGAGGACATTTCAAAGTAGAGAATTTCTTTAAATATACGTCCGTTACCTATAAAGTCATTTACTTATCTATTAGAAGAAAAAAAAAACGGACATTTCGCTTAAAGTTCACAGAATAACTTTAACTGAATAATTTGCAGATTTGACTGATATGTGTTTACTTACTGCTGATAGAACTTGTAGTTCAGATTGAACTTGACTGAAGATGGATAAATCCCTTTTCTTTATGAGTCCCAGAGTTAAGGAGTCTCAATTTTTTTGAATTAAAGATATACGGAGGAATCACCAATATTTGCATGGTATTTTAGATGTCATATATAACTATATGCCATTAACATATCTCAAAGAAATCCTGTATCGCAGTATTGGATGTTCAAGGTCATGATCGCTGTTGAAAGCTGTCATTTGGCAGTATGCCCCTGAAGACATTAAACATGTGCCCTCGCTCGGATCATAATTTCCTCAAGACTGTTAAATTCAATTCTGGCCAGCTAGAAAAAAAAAAAAATTCTGCAGCTCTTGACCTAAGTTATACCTTTTGAGAAAAAATTAAAAACCTCATCGGATTCTTATTACCTTCTTATGCGTATGCTACTAGTTGAGGTATTAGACTCACAAAAGAGTAAGTACAATATCAACGTAATGAGGTCAAGTCAACTAGGTTACTTGAGATGTCAATTAAAGCAAAATATATGTTCCTTTTCTCATTCTTAGCGAGTGGTGCTGTCTGCAGTCCGTTCCGGACCACTCCCTTGGGCAAAAAAAAAAAAAAAAAAAAATCTAGATTTTGTATAAGTATAGTCTAGTGCGCATGATAACGTCCGCAAAAGATTGGATCTTGCTCAAGGTCACAAGAGGAGAGACCTAAGTACAGAGTATATTTGCCTAGAATATTATAATGATTATGATAATGATAAAGGAAATCATAAATCGCAAGAACACCTTAAACACGTTTATATATCCTCGGCTCTTGCAGAGTCGCTCACTTGAATGTAATTTTACATATTGCATATTCGAAGTAATATAGAATCTATCTGTCTATCCAGCTATATAATAATAATAATAATAATAATAATAATAATAATAATAATAATAATAATAATAATAATAATAATAATAATAATAATAATAATAATAATAATAATAATAAAAATAAAATAATAAATATATTATTATTATTATTATTATTATTATTATTATTATTATTATTATTATTATTATTTTACATGAATTTTTTCCTTCTAAAAATTCTAGTTTCATTATCAGTCTCATTTTGTTACAATGATTGTATTTAATATGACTCCACTAACCATATTTCTGATATATGCCTTCTTGTTTCCTTAAAAAAATAATTATAATAATACTTAATATCTTTCTTGAGCACTTTAGCCCTGGCCCTGTAGTTAAAAGTAGCTTCTCAATATGGTACGCATGGTTGTACATCGTACCCTGGAGTTGAGGAATGAAAGTGTGTGCCGAGGGACATCCACATAAGAAGATGGCGCTGAGCTCTGTCGCGTATCTATTCCTCGCCCCTTTAATATCCTTAATTTGGGAATGTGGGTTACTCCCGAAGGGTTCACATTGTGCAATCACACGAGAGAAAAGGAACGAAGTAAAACATCTCGTTTTATAGTTTTTGTTTTATATACGTTTATAATAATAATAATAATAATAATAATAATAATAATAATAATAATAATAATAATAATATGTGAGATGATAGATTTCACAGTAACGACTTTTTTTGCTGATAACGCATAAGAATTAGTGTCAACAGTGAAGACGAGGAGCAAATAAACTTGTTATATAGTTATCTCACTGATTATTCACCTCCCTCTTGAGTGTTTTGCTTTTCCAATATGCTGCAAAAACATTGACGATTTTCTCGATACAAAAAATATTATTTGTTGTTTTAATACGTATTATGATACATCTCACTAATAATATTCTCTCGAGAGAGAATTCTTTCTTATGACTTATCAAAACCGAGTGTGCACTTCAAAGTCTTACGTAAACTGATCTTCCCTGTAGTAGTGCCACTTCGTTTTAAGTGGAGAGAGAGTTCGCATTCTCCAGTAGTCTCCGTGGCAAAATGGTAGCGTCTGCGACTCTGAGGCGGCAGGTCGAGGGTTCGCGCCCCGTCACGGACTGAGGTTAGTAAGGGCATGCACTCAGGGTAACGATTACATCTGCCAAAACAAGTCCTTCGTAAGCAGGCAACCGTCCTAACCCTTAGTAGCAAAGGGAGTTCGTAACGTAAAACCGAATCCAATCCAGAGTTCGCATTCTCCCTCTTGACGCCTTCGGATGCAAAGCCTGTCGTAGAAGGCTTTCTTGCTTCTAAGAATTATTCTATATGTGTGTGTGTGTGTCTGTGTCAGAAGAGGAGTCGATGGTATTTAAGCAAAACTATCTATATTATATCCGAGAAAACCTAACATATGGAGTTACTAGTATTCATTTAAAATTTTAAGCCCATTCAGCTAATATATTTTGCGACTGATAGTATCTAATGACTTAGCAAGCATATCTTATGTGCTTTTGGAGCAGCCCTACGAAGGAAAGAGATTACTTTCACACACACACACACGTGTGTGTGTTTTGCGTGTGTGTGTGTATATATATATATATATATATATATATATATATATATATATATATATATATATATATATATATATATATATATATATATATATATATATATATATATATATATATATATATATATATATATTATGGTGCCATTTTTTGTTTTCATGGTGTCACACTTTGTATATATATATATATATATATATATATATATATATATATAAATATATATATATATATATATATATATATATATATATATATATATATATATATATATATATATATATATATATATATATATATATATATATATATATATTATGGTGCCATTTTTTTTTCATGATGTTATACTTTATATATATATATATATATATATATATATATAATATATATATATATATATATATATATATATATATAATATATATATATATATATATATATATATTATATAATGGTGTCATTATTATTTTCATGATGCTATACTTTTTACTTAACTAAAAGTCCTTTGAAATATGTAATGAACATAACTTGGGTATGTTTTTCGCTGCAAAGCTGTAATCCTTCAATTGATAAGAAGAGACCACTAGTATTCATCATCTATATTCTCTTAATTGAAAAAAATGACAGAGTACTCGAATTCTTTTCAGTGCTTATTCCACAATGAGAAATCTTGTTGTAGTTTTTTTTTTCTATCTAAACGACCTATTTTAGTATATTTGATATTTGAGTATATTGTCATATACTTCGTGGATCGAGATATGCTCATATTTTTGCCCCAGTAATCTATAAAGACAACGATACATTACTTTTCAAAATATAAATGAATTAAGGCAGAGGTTTGCAACCTTTGGCATTCTATGCCCCAAATTGTTCTTGGCTTAGTTCGCATGAGCCATAAACAGTATTTGTTTTCTCGTTAATCTAAGAATATATTTTGATACAGAATTGTAAAGCATTGTTAATATAAATTCATTTAATATATAAAGACAAGATAAAGTTAAACACTACATACCTCAATGATACTTTTGTTCCCGCTTTGATTTCGCCAAAATTTTACTTTTTGGTGCGAAATTAGTTGCTGGGAGTTTTTCAATCTGAGTCAGCCAATCTTGACCCCAATTTTTTTTACTCAGTTTCATGGATATTTTTATGTTTTTTTATGATTGTGACACCAGGACGAGCCAAAAATAAATCTACCCTCATCAGGCCTGGGCACGAAGAAAACAAAAAATAAAGAGTAATAGATGGGGAGTGTATTGTGACTTGTCAGATGTGAAGGGATAATAAGACATGTACCGAATATCCAAGATTATTCGGTGTTGATGTAGGCATAGAAAGAGAACCGTAACTTAACAACCAACTGTCCTGGACAGTCGTATTTAAGTCCAGAAGACCCTTCAGCTGTAGCATAACAACGAGCGATTGGTGCCACGTGCGACTTGCGTGCCACTGAGAGGAGTGGCACGCAAGTCGCACGTGGCACATGGGACGTGTCACGCCACTTCTGCGTGAAAGGTTTCATATTTTTCCGCATGTTCGTTTTCAACTGGTGTGAAACGTAGCATACCACTTGCGACGTGCCACTTTGGTGTGATAGCGGTCTAACCTATTGTTTTCACGTGGTTGATTCCAGATTGAGAAGTTCGTCAAATACATTAATATTTAATCATTCCTTTTATAAAAATGTTTGGCAGAACCACAACAAATATATCAGGAGATTCTTCTGAAAACTTCTTCAGTGTGTCTTGTAATCGTTTTCTCTTCTTCAGAGCGATTTTGTCTACTTTACGTTGAACTTTTTCATCATTGAGACATCAAGGCAAGGTTTTATAATTTCTTCTCTATCAGAGAAAGATTTCTGATTTTTAGCCCTGGAAATGAGATTTGGTATAGGACGCTTCCGTCTTCATCTATCTTCCAAAACTTCTTTTCATTAAACACATTTTGAATTTTTCATTTTTTCTTCTCTTTTCTTAATTTCTTACTCTTTCTGTAACTCAGACCCAGGTACTAACCTCAGTTTTTCTTTTTTAAGTCTAAGGTTTTTATAGTGTCTGTGAAGATCAAACCTTCTATTATATGAGAGAGTATTTTCACATACAATGCACAGTGGCTTTCCAGACGAGCTTTCAATAAATAGATAAATACTCATTTTCCCATTGTTCATTAAATTTACCATTAACGTCACTTTCTAATTTCCTTTTGAACCTGTTCTTTAGCTACTTGATGGGAAACATACAACTGAAGTCAAGTCGAAATTTCGGAAATTGCTCATAAAAAGCATAGCGAAACGGCTACCGCCCACGCGAGTATACTACTCGTTCATTGGCTGGTGGGCGAGATGGAACACGTTTAGAACGCGTACGATTATGGAAGCACGTGCAAGAATCGCTAAAAGATGTACAAAGAAAAAAGATGAAAATCACAAATTACATTCCGATAATTTAGAGTGATTCTCAGTAAAAGTACATTTTATTTGAAGTTTTCATATAATTTATTCTATGAAACATTTGTCATTATTTCAATAAGAATAAGCTGGAGGTATTTATGGTTACTTCTGGACTTCATTGCACCACTTCTGGCCCATGCACTACTGGTTGGCCATCCTTGAACTGGAGTCATGTATGGTGCTATAAAGCGAGATTCCTTAATCACTTTTTTTTAAAAACCCTTTTTTAATGTCACTATTAGTCCTTATTTGGGGGTGGACACAGAATGACTGATGCTGGGGAGTCTAGACTGGATGCCATTTTTATAGCCCCACCGTTGGCTCGAACGCGGGTCCGTCATCTCCCGAGTCGAGCATTTTACCGTTACGCTACGGCGGTCCCGAATTACTTGAATAAATTTACACGCGTATGTATCGTCGGTTGCATATAACTGAGTAATTACCAAAATAACTGTGAACTTAAGATTATCAAATGCTTAAAGTCCGCAAATATAAATAAATTTAATAGTCGACTTATTACAGGGTTACTGACGCTATCTCATATGTTAGTCATTTACAATATTAACTTGGTTTTGCTTAAAAAAAACATCATCGTCCTTTCTTAAGACTACTGTGTGCGCATGTCTCAAACAAAAAGTACTTTTCGTTGGTACACTGGGTTGGCGCTTTGCAAACAAACTAAACGTTATGTGCTGTGTAATGTGCGTGAATTATAGACCAGAAAAAAAAATTAAAAAAATAATAAATAAATAGCCATATACAGCTACTTTGAGGTATATATATATATATATATATATATATATATATATATATAATATATATATATATATATATATATATATATATATATATAATATGAAGCCGAAAAACCCCATAAACACAAAGAATATGTACTTAGGTCGTAATACATATTTTTACACTATTTATGGGCCTCTTCTGCTTCACTTTATGCTGTTCTATAACAGTTTTAGATTGCATATATATATATATATATATATATATATATATATATATATATATATATATATATATATATATATATATATATATATATATATATATATATAAGAGAGAGAGAGAGAGAGAGAGAGAGAGAGAGAGAGAGAGAGAGAGAGAGAGAGAGAGAGAGAGAGAGAGAGAGAGAGAGAGAGAGAGCATAGTTTAATTCTAATATTTTTATTAATCACATATTATGTGGCAGCTACTTTTGGTATCATATTTCTATTATCCATTTATTCTATGTCGACTACTGCAGAGTAGGCCAGATCGTTTGAAAAAAAAAAGTGTCTTTCATCATTTTATTTAATCTTAAGGGAGGTTTACACGGTCAAACGATTCGTCGAACGCGGTTCGACAGACAAGTGTGAAGTGATGTTCGAACGTGTGAACGGGGTATTTGGTTGTCGAACACGGAACGTGTTCCACAACCAAATACCCCGTTCACACGTTCGAACATCACTTCAAACACTTGTCTATCGAATCGCGTTCGACGAACCGTTTGACCGTGTAAACCCCCCTTTATTCAGTTGTAGTTCGTGAACAGTCCTAAAAACGCACATCACTGTCTGTTACTCGGTCAGTTTTGCTATCTCCTCCTCCTTTTTGCCTTTGGATCGTGTGTTATGAAATATGAGTTCTTAGCTTCGAGAAGACCATCATCAACTGGTGGAGGGGAGAGAGGGCTTGAACCTTGTGCGGTTATGACGTTGGGCTGTTGTGTTGAAATGTTTTATAAATTCATCAGACCTAATTTGTGTATTACCGGTGTGAATTGTTTGTTTGATGAGATTGGTATATGTTCTCTTTTCGTATGTGTATATATGTATGTGTGTATGTATGTATGTATATACAGAAACGCCCACCCACACACACACACGCATATATATATATATATATATATATATATATATATATATATATATATATATATATATATATATATATATATATATATATATATATATATATATATAATATATATATATATATATATATATATATATATATATATATATATATATATATATATATATATGCATAAAAACAAACACACACATATACAGAATTTCCTAAATGGGGTCTTTCGTGGTGTCTAGGAAGACCCAATTATCTTATTAAGTACAACTGCCTACAACAACACTTGAAGAACCCTGAAATAAGAAGCTTCTCCTCCTGCTCCGGAATAATAATAATAATAATAATAATAATAATAATAATAATAATAATAATAATAATAATAATAATAATAGAAATAATAATAATAAAAATAATTATAATAATAATAATAATAATAATAATAATAATAATAATAATAATAATAATAATAATAATAATAATAATAGCAACTGCGGTAGAGCAACATCAACAACATTAGCAACAAAAATAGCAACAGGAAAGTGAAGGCGAAGAAATGTTGGCATTTGTTGCCTCATGTTATGTTTAGCTGCATTTTGAGCATGACACATACAGTGCTGTACAGCATTACATATTCTCATCGTGAATGATCAGATGATTTTTTTTTTTCCAAAAATAGACGTGATGTTCTTGAGGGAATCGAAAATGCTTCCGTAGTGTTGCAAAAGCAACGCACGGCCTCTCACATCAATTTGTCTCTACTAAGTCATATAATTAGGAGAGAAAGTCGGCTATGGATTTTTTTTTCTTTTTGCATAAAGTAGATTTTTCTCTTAGATTTGGGTGGTCATCGTCACTACGATAACGTAGCCGAAATATAACTGTAAAATGGATTGCAATGTCGGTCACAGTGACAGCTGTTATTCAGTCGTAAGATATAATTGGCAGTCATGTTATAAATTTCTTATGAATTGATTCATAAAATTGGAAGAAAAAGTAGTCAAGAGAATCATCTTCACGGCAATTTATAAGATACTGAATGGATTATATGTTACTGCTTCTGGATATTAATGATGCTTTATTATGGGTTATACTCCGGTTTTGAATATTTGCCCCCCCCCCCATGATTTGCATGGATGATAACGCAGTGGTTTTCAAATTTGTTTTAAGTATTCTAAACCCCATATATCTAGACAAAGCCCCTGCTGGAGATGAAAGGAGAGCTCGGTATCTTGCTTGTGTGTATGTGTTCTTATATATATATATATATATATATATATATATATATATATATATATATATATATATATATATATATATATATATATATACATACATACATACATACATACATACACACGTGCACACACCCATACACAAAGACACACACACACCCACACACTCATATATAAGATCAAACAAATTTATGTGAAAAGTTAAGTATTTTTGCTCCTTGCCGGTAATCGATCCTACTGCACATCCTCAGTATGCTGGAGCTCTACAAACTCTACCATCGGAGTTATTGAAGAAGAGAAAACACTTCTGGTAACTGCTACAGTTAGGGAATGAAACCTCTCTACTGAATGTCCTTGTTTATTTTCCTCTCTCTCCCCAACCTAACTCGTGGCTTGTTTTCACATTAAATTCACGTTTCTTCTATACAGCCATTTATAATGATCAAATCAAGACATCTAATTTGATAATTTCAGGTTCGATTCTCTCTCTGAGACTCGAACCAAAAATACATTATCAGTGTGTTTGGGTGGTAAACACTGTACCACCGAAGATATAAAAGAAGGAAGAAACCTCAAAACTAAATGCTAGAGCTAGGGAGAGAGCACCTTTTTCTCAGCCTCACTTGAGGCTTGTTTTTGCAAGTAACTCAAATTCCGGCTGTATTGGTGTCTACATTAATCAAATCTACACATTATCATATGTGAAAACACGAAGCGTTTTTCATTGATGGGATTCAAACCTACAGCACATCATTGTCCTGAGGCATAACTATCTGTACCTTCAAAAGTATAAAAGAATAAATAGCCTCTAAGCTAACTGCTAGGGTTAGGGAATGAACAATACTACTTTTTTTATGAGTGTGACACCGGGACAGACAAAAATATTATCCTCATCAGGCCCGGGCACGAAGAAAACATATAGACGAAGAATGATTAGAAGGTTAAGGACAAGGCAGAAATAGGAGAGTGATACACAATAGGAAGAGGACAGGGTGAAAGAATAGTCGAAGTACTGAGAACCTAGAGATATGGCAGGATTAGGCCCTGAGATGACGATAGATCCGCTTTTTGAAGGAAGATAGGTTATAAGAATTAGGGAAGACAGGAGGAGCAGGAGAGTTCCAGAGTGGAGGTGGATGGGAAGAAGCAGTCCCTGCACCGACCAATCTGCGAGCTATATATCTTAACACAGTACTTGTGAGACGAGCACTCTTGGGTAATGTCTATATTAATTTTACTCTCTTTTCAACCTTTTCTGTGATTTGTTTTCGCGTTTAATTCAATATTTCCAAGAACTGGAGAGCTTTATTCTGAATCTGGGATTACAAAAAGAGGTGGTGAGAATAGTAGAGAGGAAAAAAGGAGCAAATGAGCAACTGGAGCTGAAACATGAGTAGGTAGGGGTAGGGGTGAATATGGGTGGAAAAACAAAATGGGAGAGAATGAGGGGAACATTCTAAGTGAGCTTAATAGAAAGGTTAGGGGCAATGCTAAGCATAGAAGAAGAATGGAGGGGCAGGAATTACAGCAAGGTAGTGCGGGAGGGTTGAGGAATCCTTTTCAGCCTCTCATTTCATTGCAGGTTCAAGACATGATGACTACCACTGCAAATTGGTCACTTGGAGAGGTCTACACATTCTTCTTCAAATTCTTAGGCCTTATTCCGTGACATGCCCCCTACTGCTGATTGCAATCTTATTTGGAAGGAGCAGTTGGTCTTAGGGATTCTGAAACTTTGACATTAATGGTACCTTAAAGGTTTTGGGTTGTAAACCCTCAGTTTCAAGGTGTCCTAGATTACCAATTTAAGCACAGTGGTCGGAGATCCTGCAATGTGGACCTGCACCCTCCTTGTGGGGATTGACTTACCTAAACATTGAATGGTGCACCACCCAGCTTACTTTTGGTATTTCTTTTTGCTGGGTTTTCTCAGATGCCTCTGGATTTGCTGGGTGATGGTAAACTCAATCATGAGGTTGCATTTCTACCCGATACCTGATATCAACTAGAGCTTTGTCTGTTCTTGTAGGAGCTGATAGCCATAATTAGGTCAACCCTCCTCCTTGAACTTTGAGACGTTGGAAGGAGAGAGCTCAAGAGCAACAGTAGCAACAATTGCCGGTGTATTATGAGCAGACACTGTACTGGTACTTCCGGTGTTGAAACTACTTCTCTTTTTTGAAGAAAATGAGCTGTGAGAAACCTGCACACGCATAAACACTTGTGTTAAGAGGTCCAGTATATCAGTATGTGATAGAAAATAAAAAGGACTCAGAAAAGCCTGTTTTTCATTATGCCAAATTAAAGAGATCAGGGAACGTCGATTGTAGATATCGGCTAAAATCAATAGCAAAAGCTGCAGAACCTTTCATAAATCGTGTTGATTGCTTCCTGCACACAAGTCGGACTTGATAGGATTATCGCAGTGGTAGAAACAGCTGCATGTAAGTGTATGAGAGAACGGAAAAAATTTATCATTCATACAAATTGGTCTCACAAGAAAATGGAAACACCAAACTATATAAATGAATAAAAGAACTAGTCAAGTTAGTGAATTTTTTCCATTAGTAAAGATAACGTATTTAAGTGATAATAACGAGTGGGTTTTAGCCGTAAATAATTCGTAATTACTGAGTTTAGCATATCCCCCCCTTACCTAGTTCTTGATTTAGGGAGGACAATATTATGCTAATAATAATAATAATAATAATAATAATAATAATAATAATAATAATAATAATATTATAGACATAATAATAATAATAATAATAATAATAATAATAATAATAATAATAATATAGACATAATAATAATAATAATAATAATAATAATAATAATAATAATAATATTAATAATAATAATAATAATAATAATAATAATAATAATAATAATAATGATGATTCTTCCACAAAAAAAACCACAATGTATTTGGAGGTGTCCTGAATAATGCTGTTGATACTGTCTTAATGAAGAGGGACCTTCTGTGCTATATCAGGAAATCAGTGCCCAGGCACCAAGAGAAAGTGAAAGAAAGAAAAGAGAAACGAGATTGGGAGTGTTGCTACTTGTCAGATGTGAAGGGCTAGTAAGAGGTGTGTAACGAATACGCCAGACTATTAATATTCAGTGTTGATATTCTTTTTTTTCAGGTATCATAGCACCGCTGAATAACTGCAGTTTATATTTTAGTGTTTATCAATATATGAGGTAAAAAGGGTAAATTATGTAGAATATGGAGTAAATGTGAACCTAACTCGGTCAATCATACAACGAGAACAAGAATGGATTGACATGCTGCCCCGCAGCTTTGCCCGCATTCATTAGTAATTATCCCTAAATACTTCTAATGGTCCGTGTTCCCCTGCGTGTCGTAAAAGTCGACTAAATGGGGAGGAGCGAGGGGACTGGGAATCCCCTCCTCTGTATTTACTCCCCACAAAAAGTTAAATTATTTACTTTCACTCAGCCACCGCCCTTATAAGGGGGAATATGAATTTGGTATATTGACTGATTGATTGACTTCTAATGGTGTACTCACCGGGCCTCCTAAGTTGATAAGAGTGCTGTGAGACGCCACGATTGTCTCCTCAATAAGTTTTTTATGTTCTCTCATATACTTACACAGCTGTTCCACCTTTGCTAAAATCTAAAATCCGGTTTTTCCCTTGGAAGAAATCAACAAGATGCTCTCCTCTTTGAGATGAATCTCCTTCGCAGGGGCGGGGATTCGAGCTTTGGGTCAATTTGGCGAGCGTCAGGCGATGAAAACTTGGTCTACGAAAGGTTGATGTTACAAGGTAGACATATATACAACCTCATACTTATCGTATCTTAACCTGCTGTTGTTTTTGTCTAGTAGTACTGTACTTTAGTTACTGCTCGTTTCTTGACTCGCGAACGGTGACTCGTAACTGAAGAACATTCGTATAAGTAAAGAGCAGAATAGGTTGGAACATAATGCAATATCGTCAGTAAAATATTTAAAATGGTTACTTCTTACTGTCGGGATTCAGAATTGGCACTTGCTATGGTCACTATGTATGGACCCGGTCATACAGATTGCAGGCCCGAATCCCAACAGTTGGAGGGAGACAAAAGTCTGGAATTGTTGTTTAGTTTTCATCGATAAACTTGTAACTGTATCAGCCCTGTCGCGTGTCTTAAGGACATAAATAAAAACCTTTTATATTCTCCTCGCTTTCATCAGATGTATGAGAATACAATAATTTTTTTTTTCAATGTATGAGAGAAGAGGTAAGCAAGCTGCAGATCTTTAGAAGGATATGTTCCTATGAACAGTCTAATTGTGAAAAACGGAGGTTATCTGTTTTTATATTTAATCTTTAATTTCCCATTTAGTTTTAATTCGTCTCTAGTTTATTTATTTTCTGAAAAGTTGTTTCCAACCTCTTCACTTCTACCTCACAATCTATCCTCTCGCATTCTTCTTTATACCTGTTTCTTCTCTCTTTTCTCTCTATCCTTTTCGTTCTCTTCCTGCTCTTTTTTTTCCCTCTTCCATCATTATCATAACTCTTATATTTTGGAAATATGACATATTTCTTTATACTTTAGGTGTAAAGAAGATTTGTTCTTCAGGGTATAGTAGTGAAGATTTTGAGACATGCAACCCCATTCTCTCTCTCTCTCTCTCTCTCTATATATATATATGCCACAGTACACCTCCTGTAAATTATGCGACCGAACTAATGCTAACACTCTTGACCACTATTGTCTTCAGTGCCCAGCAGTGAGAGATGTTTTACCACGAGGTCAGAACTTAATACAGATCTGCTCATTTTTACTTAATGATGACAACCTTGATGTTATTCTTGCTCGTTTTCCTCACTTTGGTGGCCATTAATTATATTGAATTATACATATATTTTCTGTATGTTGCTACATAATTCTGTTTGTGCATTCTGCGTTTCTCTGAGCTTTACTTTTGCATATAATGTACTCTGTGCTGCCATTCTGTGAGTTGTGTGTTAGTATGCAGCAATGTTTTATCAATATGTACACCTCCCTGTAAACCATGTTCAATTCTTGATTTTATATCCATTTGAAGCATTATTTGTATGAACTCATGTAATGTCTGACGCCTTGGCGCAATAAATTAATAAAATAAAAATAATCTCTCTCTCTCTCTCTCTCTCTCTCTCTCTCTCTCTCTCTCTCTCTCTCTCTCTCTCTCTCTCTCTCTCTCT
>JAXCGZ010017248.1:32500-37500 GCA_037179515.1 Halocaridina rubra | reverse complement strand
GACCTAAATGGTCAATGTTAAATGTGTTGTTTTTTATCTACGCGACTTTTATTTATGAGACTGTGATTTTGTCAACTTTTGGGATAAGAGGCTGGAATTTTGATTGCTGGGAATTTGTCCCCTGGGATTTTGTCCTGTTACCGCATTTTTACCACAAGTGTAAATTATTCAGTCGTCGTTGATGCTATGTACACACACACACACACACAAACACTCAAATACTCACAAACACACACTGGCACACACACGCACACACACACACACACATATATATATATATATATATATATATATATATATATATATATATATATATATATATATATATATATATATATATATGAAATGGCAATGTTTCTTTTCTTTATGATATGAATATACAAATTAGTTTTTTACTTATACTTTTATAGAGTATGAATTCTTTTAGTTTTATTCGGGTTTTACGGCACGAACTCCCTTTTCTACTAAGGGCTAGGACGGTTGCCTTCTTACAAAGGACTTGTTTTGGCAGATGTAATCGTTACCCCGAGTGTATGCCCTTACTAACCTCTGTCTGTAACGGGGCGCGAACCCTCGACCTGCCGCTTCAGAGTCGCAGACGCTACCATTATTATTACTATTATTATTTGCTACTTACAGGTCGGGTGGATAAATGTATCAGATTTTGTTTTGGGTGTTCTATTTCTTCGACTGCGATAGAGTAAGCCTAAGCTCTCCGATTAATGCTATTGATTCTCTCTCTCTCTCTCTCTCTCTCTCTCTCTCTCCTCTCTCTCTCTCTCTCTCTCTCTCTCTCTCTCTCTCTCTCTCTCTCTCTCTCTATTTTATTTTTCAGTTTTTCTTGTTTAACAAGTAAAAATGTTATTGATGGAATCATTGTAATGGAGCCAAAGGAGAAAACACTGAATGTCGGCTATGTGGGTTGTGGAAGGCTGATAATTTTAAGTAACCTATAAAGAGAAGAAAATAAATATAATCCAATAAGCTACAACGGCCATTGTTAACGCACAGTCAAAAGAGAAAGAGAGAAGATAAAATGGAAAGATGAGATCAGTGGAAAGGGAAGAAGATTGTTGCATGCGGGTGAAAAGAATGGCTTCAAACCATTATCTTCATTTTCATCGTTTCCCCTGTATTCAAAGTATACCCTCTCTCTCTCTCTCCTCTCTCTCTCTCTCTCTCTCTCTCTCCTCTTCTCTCTCCTCTCCTCTCTCTCTCTCTCTCTCCCACACACACACACTTTACGACCATTGGGATTAAAACTTGCTACTTAGTTTAGTCTCTGATAAGAAGTAGTTAATTCCCTTTGTTAGGTGTGTTTATTGTATTCAAGAGCTATTAAGCAAAATTATATTTAACACGCCCCTCCCCCTCTTACTTAATACCAATTGCTCTGGATTGACAGTAAGTAATTGCATTTGATTAGATGATTTTGATGCATCAGTAAATACCAATATAATTTGTTATATATATATATATATATATATATATATATATATATATATATATATATATATATATATATATATATATTATGTATGTATGTATGTATGTATGTATGTATGTATGTATGTATGTATGTATGTATGTATGTATGTATGTATGTATGTATGTATGTATGTATGTATGTATGTATGTATGTATGTATGTATGTATGTATGTATGTATGTATGTATGTATGTATGTATGTATGTATGTATGTATGTATGTATGTATGTATGTATGTATGTATGTATGTATGTATGTATGTATGTATGTATGTATGTGTGTGTGTGTGTGTGTGTGTGTGTGTGTGTGTGTGTGTGTGTGTGTGTGTGATTACCTAATTGTGTTTACGGGAAAGAGCCCAAAGCTCGTATCTTCCCGTCTCCTGATCGGTTCCATTTTTAGACTTAGTGATACTTATCATACCTGTCCTTAAAACTATGGATTGAGGTAGCATTAACTACCTCCTCGCTTAGCGAATTCCAATTATCAACTACTCTTACACTGAAAAAGTATGTGTGTGTGTGTGTGTGTGTGTGTGTGTGTGTGTGTGTGTGTGTGTGTGTGTGTGTGTGTGTGTGTGTGTGTGTGTGTGTGTGTGGTTATTTTCCTGCAGAGGGAGATACGAATCCTATGTATATTTTTCCGCGAGGAACAAAAGGAATTTCAGTGTGTATGCTTGAGCGTATTTCCTCTCTCATTTTCCTACTTTTCTAAATTTGACTTTTTTTTTATTTTTTTAATCCCACGCCATATCCCATTCGCTTATAATAATCCTCATTTTGTCTCAGTATTAGTCCCCATTATGGGGGTGGACACTGTTTTGCTGTGGAATTAAGGGTAGATGTCCTTCTTAGCGTCCCACGTTGGTCTCTATAGCGGGTCTTCCAACTCCGGAGACCAGGACACAGTACACCCCTGGCTATAAAACTCATTATTCCTGAAAGCTTTGAGCACTCCCTATAGAACTGACTCGCGCTTACATAAAAAGTTGTTAGTTTCATTGTTAGAGGGTATGGCAAATATTTTTAATATGATTATTAATTTCGGTTCACCTAAACCTAGATTTACTCCCCAGGCTTCAAAATTACATGGCAATGCTTAAAGATATCATATATGGAATCTAAAAATACCTTACACCCTTTCAGCCTGATTCAAAAAAAAAAAAAAAAATCGAGATGGCGAGAGACTCCTACTTTTTCGAAAGCCACTAGGCTATTTTGGGGGGATGGGAATAAGGGGGGAGGGTAAATGATGAAATATATTAAGCCCAAGGGGTAAATATGACTCCTTTCGTCACTTTATAGCCATTCTTTGCTACATTTTTGCTGCTTATCTCCAGCAATCCGTGTTCGACCTTTACGTATCTGTCGGTCATTACTTACTGATGACGTTGGTAGCGTTTTAAAGAGAGTTCCTCTTTGTTATAGCAAGTTAATTAACCATTACATAATCACGTTTCTTGGAAGCATTCTCTCTCTCTCTCTCTCTCTCTCCTCTCTCTCTCTCTCTCTCTCTCTCTCTCTCTCTCTCTCTCCTCTCTTGTTATCAGTTCATTGTTATACATTTTAGTGTAGTTTCATTACAATACTTATTTCTTGGGAAAAGTATTCTCTCTCTCTCTCTCTCTCTCTCTCTCTCTCTCTCTCCTCTCTCTCTCTCTCTCTCTCTCTCTCTCTCTCTCTCTCTCTCTCTCTCTCTCTCTCTCTCTCTCGCATTTTACATGAACACACCTATTTATATCAACGGATAGACTCCGCATTGGTTATGGTTCCCTGTCTTCAAGCTGCAATAACAGGACTCTGTACTTAGTAAGCAAAATACTTAAATAAAAAAATCTCGCCAACACTAATTTATATAGCTGATGTAATAACAATGACTGTAATCACAGTAGTAGTTATGAATATTACTACTACTACTACTACTAACATGCTACTACTACTTCTGCTACCATTACTACTACTACTACTACTACTACCACTATTTATACTACTTGGTGCTACTACTACTACTTCTACTGCTACCACTGTTGTTACTACTACTACACAACTGCTACCGCTGTTACTGCTACTACTACTACCACTAGCACTTGCTACTACCACTACTTCTACTGCCATTGTTGCTACTACTACTACTATTTCTACCACTTGGTGCTACTACTACTACTTCTACTGCTACCACTGTTGCTGCTACTACTATACTACTGCTACTACTGTTGCTACTACTACTACTGCTACAACTACGACTAATACTACTACTATTATTGTTGATACTACTACTACTACTACTACTGTAGTCACCGTGGCTCAAGCGGTAGCGTCCGCGACTTTGAGGCGTCAGGTCGAGGGCTCGCGCCCCGTCACGCTCTGAGGTTAACAATGGCATGCACTCAGGGTAACGATTACATCTGCAAAAACAAGTCCTTCGCAAGGCAACCGTCCTAGCCCTTGGTAGAAAAGGGTGTCCGTGACGTAAAACCGGAACGAACTACTACTACTACTACAACTGCTATTACTACTACTACTACTGCTGCTGCTGCCGCCACCACCTCCGAAATTGATAATAATAATAATAATAATAATAATAATAATAATAATTATTATTATTATTATTATTATTATTATTATTATTATTATTATTATTATTTAGTACGATTGCTTTCTCTTTCAACCTGTTCCTGCCATACTAATGCATTCACTCGAAACCCTAAGTCAGGGCCGACTAGTTGTGCCTTAAGTCAACAGACTGAGTA
The DNA here is from genome assembly GCA_037179515.1 of Halocaridina rubra. Lineage (NCBI taxonomy): Eukaryota > Metazoa > Arthropoda > Malacostraca > Decapoda > Atyidae > Halocaridina > Halocaridina rubra. The sequence goes on along the minus strand of JAXCGZ010017248.1, from coordinate 33,263 downwards.
TTAACGTTCCTTTGCCTCGTCACCTTGTCCTCGTTTCCGTCAAGTGTGGTGTGGTGGGGGGGAGTGTTCTTTTCATCCATTGTTGTGGTCCATTCTCCCCTCACTAGACTTCTTTCGACTCTCACCCCTTTTGACCTCTCCTGTGCATGGCGTTATTCCATGAGAACAATTTATTTTAAAGGAGGTTTTTTCATATAGAAATAAAAAATACTAAAACTTTCTAAATGCAAGTTCTTTTATTCTTGTATTTAGATATTGAGAAAAGTATGTACTTTGGCTCAGTAAATGATTCAACTTTAACAGAAACAAGTGGACAGATAAATTTTTTTCATTTCCGAACTCATAAAGTGGGAATCATTCTTGTAACTGTTCTGTCACGCTCGCAAAAATACCATTGTCTACAAGGTCATGCAAAAGAAATAAAGAATATTAAACGGAAAGCCTGTAGAATATATTTTTTTTTTCCAAAAGGCATGATTTTCGAGGTGAAAATTCACTACATATTCCATTTTAACTCTATAATCCGTGAATGAGAAGCTCAAACAAATTGTGTATTGCTTGACTTCTAAAAAGCTTTTGACAGCATTCCTTATCCGAGATCATATAAAGCAAAATGTACAGAGCAGTAATAAGATGAGTTACTTTATAGAGCTCGAGATTATATAAGTGAGAGAAGGCTGCACTGAGCTTCAGACGAGTAATAAGAGAACTTCTTCACTTCTATATAGGATTTAATATATGATCATTGTTTCAATAGAAGATC
>JAXCGZ010017248.1:20000-27500 GCA_037179515.1 Halocaridina rubra | reverse complement strand
CTTTCACCTACTCTCTTCCTTCTCTTCATCAATGATCTTCTACAGTCCCCATCTTCCTCTCTTCTTCATGCCTTTGCCGATGATTCTACCCTTCACTTTTCCTCTGCCTTTTCTTCACAACCTTCATCTGTTACTCGTAATCAATCTCGTAACACTCTTTCTTCTACTCTTAACTCCGATTTGCAGAGAGTATCTGAATGGGGCACTCAAAATTTAGTTAAATTCAATGCCTCCAAGACACAGTTTCTGGCTATCTCTTTATCTTCTTCTCCTCCTGATAACCCTATTGTCTTCGAAACTAATGAAATTTACCCACTTAACTCTTTCAATATATTAGGAATCCACATAGCCTCTAACTTGTCTTGGAGGAATCACATAATCCAAATTTCTAAATCTTCATCCAAAAAATTGGGGGTTTTGTTTCGTTTACGTTATTACTTTTCCTCATTGCAGTTACTTAAAATTTACAAAGGTCTTATCCGCCCCTGCTTAGAATACTGCTCACACATCTGGGGTGCTTCTTCCTTTACTTATCTTCTTGATAGGGTTCAATCTAAGGCAGTCAGACTTATTAATGATCCTTCTCTTACTTCTAGCTTGGATTCTCTCTCTCTTCGCCGTAAGGTATCTTCCCTTTCGCTTTTCTATCGCTACTACTTCCATCGCTGCTCTGATGAGTTGGCGAGTTGCATCCCTCCTCCACTGCCGAGGCCGCGTAACACTCGCCAAGCGGCCTCATCTCACAGGTACTGTGTCGAGATTTGTAGCTCGCGGATTGGTCGGTGCAGCGACTGCTTCTTCCCATCTACCTCCAGACTCTGGAACTCTCTTCCTTCTTCTGTCTTTCCTAGTTCTTATGACCTTTCATCCTTCAAAAAGCAGATCTATCGTCATCTCAGAGCCTAGTCCTCCATATCTCTGGGTCCTCTTTACTTTGACTGTTTTTTCTGTCCGTCGTTTTCCTTTGTGTGACATTACCTCATCTCTGCCTTGCCCTTAACTTTTTCTTTTCCTTCGTCTTGGTATTTTCTCGTGCCCGGGCCTTTGTTGATGAGGGCTGTTTCTGCCTATCCCGGTGTCACACTTAAAAAAAAAAAAAAAAAAAATATATATATATATATATATATATATATATATATATATATATATATATATATATATATATATATATATATATATATATATAACGCTTCTATGCCACGATTAATATTATTATTATTATTATTATTATTATTATTATTATTATTATTATATCAGAGACCTCACCTCAAAGTCTTGCTATTTCCAGATTTTTATTATTTCTCATTTTGTATATCAATTTACCTTTATTAACCCAGTGTCACAATCGACTGTTATGAAGGCATTTTAGTGTCAAAAGATAAAGAGAAGGAACAGAGTAATGAATATGAGCGCAGGTTACATATTCATTCACGCCATGAACCTGCATTCATACATGCGACTAAGTATAGCAGAACTTCAGTCATCGTAATGACGTATAACAATAATATTCCTCCATCTGTAATGGTAAACTTAAGACAATTATGGAAGCGTGTAGTTGAACCCTTCCTGGATTCTAGGTTACAGGAAATCCCAGTTTGCCTGGAAAGTAACTGGAAAACCGAGAGAGAGAGAGAGAGAGAGAGAGAGAGAGAGAGAGAGAGAGAGAGAGAGAGAGAGAGAGAGAGAGGAGAGAGAGAGAGAGAGAGAGAGAGGACACCGTGGAGTGGTTATGTCGCAGTGCAACAGCGTCTAGAAAATTTTATGCAAGTTTTCCTCTTTTTCTCAAAGCAAACAAATAGCTGATTCTGCTAAAATCTAAACTAGACTGAGAAAGGGAGGGAGTATCGTGAACTACTGAAAAGTATGGACTACCAAGAATTTCTACTCGCTACAAACTTAAAATCTCTGGTCATTTTGGAAAATTGGAGTTTTCTACGCAAATATTTTTCACTGTATATATATATAATATATATATATATATATATATATATATATATATATAATATATATATATATATATATATATAATATATATATATATATATATATATATATATATATATATATATATCAAAAGTAACGCCATTTTTGTCCTCTTAATTTCGTCATCCTAATAATCTAAATACCGATTTTCAAAATATAAAAAGAGTAAAGAAACGGTCTGGTAATAACGTTTGACTCATGAGACAGTTTGAGAACTGGAGTGGGTAGAGGAATGAGAGGGGGGGGGAGAGGGAAGAGGCCAAACGGAAAGGAGGCCAGGAGAGGAAGGAAGGGAAAAGATTAATTATAACGGTACCTTTCCGATATCGCGGCTTTGAAGTACAATTCCTTTCCACTGTAACACTTGCATACGCAGGCTGATGTTGCCGCCATCTTTCACTTCATTTACAAATATATACTTCACATCAGGTTGAGTGAATATTATCACATTCTCTCTCTCTCTCTCTCTCTCTCTCTCTCTCTCTCTCTCTCTAACTTTTTAAGAGACCCCTATATTGGGGGCATGGGCTCGAACACGGGTCTGTCACTTTTTGAGTCGAGCATTATACCGCTACGAAGTGGCGGTCCCCAAATATTATCGCTCTATATTATGAATCTGAAATAAAAGTTGCAATTGTACTCATCCATAAGTGTGTGTGTTGGTTTTAATAGGATGAATGTTATTGACGTGTACATTGTGTACCTAATGATATATATTTTGGTCTGTAATTAATTGTATGTTTCTCAAGCACGTTATAAATATTACACCAGGATTATTTTTCTATCCGTTGCTGCTGCTCGCGGCAGTAGTTCAGCTTCATTCCGTCCATGACTTCATAGTTGGAAGCAATTTTAGGATTTTTTTTTTAATTATTGATGTGCGCTTAAAAGTTATATATATATATATATATATATATATATATATATATATATATATATATATATATATATATATATATATATATATATATATATATATATATATATATATATATATTAATATATATATATATATATATATATATATATATATATATATATATATGTATGTATGTATGTATGTGATTACCTAATTGTGATTACCTAATTGTGTTTACGGGAAAGAGCCCAAAGCTCGTATCTTCCCGTCTCCTGTATGTATGTATGTGTGTGTGTGTGTGTGTGTGTGTGTGTGTGTACGTACTCGCGCGCTAATATATCGTCAATCCCAGAATAGGCACCTGATATAATTCCTTCCCAGTTGAAGTTCTTGCGTTCAATCTCAATCCCAATTTAGGCGCCACGGAAGGAGTTCCTATGGAAGTATATTATTCGATTCGGCAAGTTGTAGGTTAAACTAGCTTAGCCTAACCTAACCTAACTTAACCTGCCTTTGCCTCAGTCCATATTAAATACACAAAATTGACATCAGGTGCCCTTTTTTTTTATATTACCCGATCCTAACCATGTATTCACATATACAGTTCAAAAAAAAAAAAAGTAACGCCTAAAATCACACTAAAAAAAAAGAAAAAATAATATTTTAAAATTATTCTTATAAAAAAATGAAATATATTCATCATACCATTTAATCAAAAGGGTTTCCTCGTAAGGGAGTTTCATGAATTAAAAAAAGATATATTTTATCATTGTGGTACCTCTTTCATTTGTCTGGCAATGGTTCTAATATTCATTTTCTGCTGGCTAGTACAGTGGTAACGTGCTGGCTTCGCATTCACGAGGTCGAAAGATCGGTTCCCGTCCAAGACCGAGAGTTTAAGCTGTTTACTGGCAGGAACTGCTGTGGTTGGACACCACAGTGGGGGGTTGGGGCTTGCCCTGGCTGACGAATACCCATTGTATTGAAATGGAAATAAAGCTTGTTTGTTTGTTTGTTTGTTTTATTATAGGAAGTGATGAGAAATTGATTATGAAATATCAATGATATAGTTGAATATTCGTTTATAGTCTTAATGATAAATGTGCAATCGTGTGAAAAGTACCGAATCAGTAACTGATCATTATCTTGTTAAGGAAATGTTCAATTGTTTAGAGCCTAATGAGTCCTTTCGTCATAGGAAAGACCAAGAAATTTCTTGATGGCTTGATGGGGTAAGCTACTATGAGTTATTTGCAATTAACTAAAGATTTGTAAAGATGTAAATAGTACATTTTCAGTATTAAAATTTTTACCTGGATTGTAGCTGAACTGACTCTACGAAGTATATTTTTGAACTGTCGTTAGGAGTCTAGTCATTGGCCCGATTTCTTAAACAGTGTTAGCCTAGGATACAATATTGTTAGTTAGCTAGACACACAGATGGATTTCATAAACGCATCTGACGCGGTTCTGTGTATGGTTAGTATCCCGTACGGGATCCTAGCCATACACAGAACCGCGTCAGATGCGATTATGAAATCCATTTGTGTGTCTAGCTAACTAACAATATGGTATCCTAGGTATACACTGTTTAAGAAATCGGGCCATTGTATTATTTGTGTCCGTTACTCAGCTTATTTCTTGAATATTCCCTACAACTCTGAATATTTAGATTTTGTAACAATTTGAAGTGGATGATCTCTAGTCAAGAACTGGTTTTAGCAAGCATTTGCTGTAAAATTCATACGTTTAGGTACAATGTTAATAAGTGTTGATCCTAATGCAAATGTCTCTGTGTTGGCAATATTAATTAAGGTTTGAAAGCCTCAAGAAGTGGTTATAATAATAATACCAGCGATATAAATAATTACAATAGAAGTATATTCACTTAGTTTGCAACCAAACTTTGTTTTCAATGAATTTTGTAATTAAGATATAATTTATTAAATAATCTTGACAGCACATCTCCCTGTCGGACATCATTGCAAGTTATTTTTTTTTTATACAAGTGTGACACCAGGACGGGCCAAAAAAAAAAATATATAACTGTCCTTATTGGGTCTGGGCACGTGAAAAACATAAAGTAAAGACTAACAGATGGAGAGTGTAGTGGCTTGTCAGATGTGAAGGGATAATAAGAGATGTGTAACGAATATCTAAGAATATTCAGTGATGATGTAGGCATAGAAAAAGAACTGTGACTCAAGAAAGACTTAACATCGAACTCTCCTAATATTCCATTCATCTGATAAATGGGTCCCATATTTTGCTCTCAAGTATTTTTTTTTTATGATTGTAACACCAGGACGGGCCAAAAAAATAAATAAATCTGCCCTCATTGGGTCTGGGCATTTAAAAAAAAAGGGAGTGTTGTGACTTGTCAGATTTGAAGGAATAAGAGCTGTGTAACGAATATCCAAGAATATTCGGAGTTGTTGTATGCAAAATGACTAAGAAAAGTGATTGGTATACCCTGTTTTTTAACGCCGATTTAGTTTAGAATTCAAGATGTGCACACACTACAAACCATTACTTGTATCAGTATAACAAGAGTAAAAAAAATTATCTCTAATTTGTATAATTAACATTCTTAAAAAAAAAAATAAACGCCGGTGTAAACGTAGAATATTGGACCTGAACTCATGGTGCTGATCATTTAATATTATATATTCTGTCTCTTATCTTTATAAAGAAAAACAGAAGTAGATGAAAGAGAGGATACTGAAAAAATATATTCCATCAGTATTTTGGTGGTTACTATCCATTTTGGAATTTTCAGCTGAACAGGTAAAAGATTCATTTTTAGTTTATTGCTGGGAGTCACTAGTTAGTCAATATTAAGTTTTAGGAAATGTTTATACTTTTGAGAATTCTATTCCAATCAACAAAATTATGAACAACTGCCCACGGATTGTCAGGATGAATATATACAGCATATAAGGAAAACTGAGAGCTAAAATGTACAGGAAAATCACCATGTTAAGCAGCATCGTAGTCAGTGTAAATATTGAATAATGATACAGCAACTTGTACAGCCTACTAAACGAGTGAAAATATGGACTAACCAGCTAGTTGTAGTTTTTTTTTTTTTTCGGACGAAGATAAGTGAAACAGTACCGAGGACGCTGATCTTGGAACATGAATGATTATGAGAATTCATAAGAAATATACCTTTAAAAGGATTCATATTAGAGTTCCCTGCTAAATTGATCTTTATATTTTCATCTATAGTTAATATATCCCCTGCTATATTGTCCTTTATATTTTTATCTATAGTTAATATATCTATTTTGACTATCATGGCTTGATAGGAACCAAGGGCATCGAGAATTTTTGAATATATCGGAAAAAAAAAAATTTAAAATAGAACATCAAAACCTCCATCACTAAATATAATACCTAAGATGGAATCTCTTAAAAACATAGGAGAGATATACGATTTTTTTTTCTCTGCGAACAAAAAATTCTGATTCTTTAAAAATATTTTATTTTTATTTTTCATTTTTCTCTAATGCATACATTAAACCTAATGCACCAAAAACTTGTTATGCCCTCAGATTCTTTGTCTGTTACATAAGCAATATTTATAAAAATCTCGTTTAGTGCAACAACATAACCCTTGCACAATGACAGTAATTGTGTAAATGCGATACTGTTTGAAAATAACAGATTATTTACAGTTTTTGAGTCGTATCTTCTTGAGTTCTATTTATATAGTCACCTTTTCGTGCTTTGTAGTTATTATTTAGAGGCTGGAAAACACTCTACAAATAATATTTCTGTCCAAGCTTCAGCTGACGAAATTTCGAGTCTTATCATCAGTATTGAGGGAAAATATAAAATTCTTACAACTGGAGTGTTTTGGAACAAGAATCACATATTTTTGTGAATATTCACTTCTGAGCATAGGTATTCATCCAGTCATTCAGGTGTCACACCGAGGTCAGTGTCCTACATAAGAAGTCTACTGTTCTTGCAGCACTATTAAAACACTAGTTATGATGGGATTTCCTCAAACCAACAGTTATTTTGCTGGCGTGACCTCGTCTTGCGATTTTCATCTAATCGAAGACTCTTCGTCAATGATGAGGTTTTTATTATCTCTATGTAAAGCATGTGAGGCAACCTGATGTAAAGAGGCGCTTTTGAAAACTTGAGTCTAGGACGACCAAATTCCTGAGGTGTGCGTATGGCATTTAGACTGCACTTGACCACTATTCTTACCAATGGGTCTGGTTAGTTGTGGTGTAGATGGAGTTCAACAATATCAAATTCAAGCGTATATTACCCCACGGATCCTGAAAGAAAGGAGGGGCAGTGGGTGGTGAGGTGGCTACTGCATTTTTCATACAGGTTTCATATGTGTTTTCTCCTATAATTCCTCTCGCTGAAATGTAATTACATTCTGATAAGTATCCTGTGCCCTGTACATCTTCTGTATAACAGTGTCATTCCTTCGAGTATCACCGCCTGTTAGCATATGGTTAAGCTTCTGTAGTTCTTTTACCATAAGCAAAATCTCCATAATCATTATCAAATCCCTGTTACTAGAACTTTCCTCAAGTCAACTCTTTGTCATAGGTATCGTACTTTTCCTCTTAAGACTCCTAATTACCTGGTGCAGGCTAATTATGGTGGTATAATATCCTGTAAAAGTA
>JAXCGZ010017248.1:0-7500 GCA_037179515.1 Halocaridina rubra | reverse complement strand
CTTCTCCTTCTTCTTCTTCTTCTTCTTCTTCTTCTTCTTCTTCTTCTTATTCTTATTCTTATTCTTATTCTTATTCTTATTATTATTATTATTATTATTATTATTATTATTACTGATGTCTCATACGGCACTTTTTAAAAAAATAAATGCCCTCAGACTAGAAAAGGATATATGGAGATTAATTTCTGGGCTGCGTTAAATGATAAAGCTTGTCTCAAGTTATATATATGAACAAGGTACAGGCTCGTATTTATATAAACAATATATTTCTCTCTCTCTCTCTCTCTCTCTCTCTCTCTCTCTCTCTCTCTCTCTCTCTCTCTCTCTCTCTCTCTCTCTCTCTCTCTCTCTCTCTTTCTCTTACACACACACACACACACATTTTCATATATAGGAAATAAATTAGAAAAAAGAGACAGGGAGTTACAAACATAATACATAGTTACGTGAATACACGCGCACACGCACATTCATTCAATTCTTTGAATTTTCTTTATTTGATTTTGTGAAGATAAAGAAGTAACATAAGTATGTTAGATTCTCTCTTAACTAGTTCTGTATAGAGGAGCCTATTTTTACCCAATAGAAAATATTAGTAATCATTTACATGATCCTATCTTCAGATTACATAAATCAATAGTGATTAAAACCTGAGTAATGAATTTTGTACTATAAACCATATCATATGTATTTTTTTTTAAATATGTATTTATATTTATGCACATAGTTCAATGTTTTTTTTTTAGTGATTTTTGATTCATGTGCAGAAATATTGCAAAGCTATGTTTCAAAACTATTGTTATCCTTAGATCACCGATGAGAGCAATTCAGAGTCGCAGAGAGAGCATCGTCATGTTCTCTAATCGGTGGATTTAAATTTATTACATATGTTCCTCCTTTTTCACTACTCCAAAAAATACAATTTGAAGGTCCTTTTTATGTCTTTGTATCTGCTGAGGACCATGATTATGTCACTAGTTCTATATTTAATTGGTGAACCATTGTTTTCTTCAACTCAGTAGTGACTGCGGCTCAAACGGTAGCGTCCGCGACTCTGAGGCGTTAGGTCGAGGGTTCGTGCCCCGTCACGGTCTGAGGTTAGCAAGGGCATGCACTCAGGGTAACGATTGCATCTGCCAAAACAAGTCCTTCGCAAGAAGGCAACCATCCTAGCCCTTGGTTGAAAATGGAGTCCGTGACGTAAAACCGGAACACGAGAGCTCTTAATGCCTCTTGAAGATACTACTTCACCATTGACTACACATAATGTTTTCTGTGAGCCTACAAAAATAGCAAAGCATACAGCTTGAGAGTCCTCGTGAAATTTGCCCTCTTTTACCCCTAGTGATTTAGGTGAAGAAAAGTTGTATAAACTATCATGGGATGTTACACTCGGTATGGACTGGTTGGGAATCCGACGCTTTTCAATTAATTCCTGGCCTATCAAAGGGCGGTAAATTTTAAATGACTTCGAATAATGCAGCATAAGTTAGGCCGCTCTCACGCCAAAGTGACACGTCGCACGTGGCATGCCACGTGGCACGTCAGTTGAAAACGAGGATCCGGAAATATATGAAACCTTTCACACAAAAGTGGCTTGGCACATGGGACGTGTCACGCCACTTCTGTGTGAAAGGTTTCATATATTTCGGATGTTCGTTTTCAACTGGCGTGCCACTTAGCATGCCACATGCGCCGTGCCACTTTGGTGTGAAAGCGGTCTTAGTCTGACCTCTTGAGAGTCTGAATGCATCCGCTGGAACTTTTGCAGTCATTACTTAACGTTACATTTTATTATATTCATTTAATGTATGTGATTGTAATTTGCCAGGCTGTCGGAAGAGGATATATTGAAATGGATAGTCAGAAATAGTCCATGTTGCACAATATTCCGGTACACCAAGAAATCGTGATTTATTGAAAGAATTATGCGGTCGTCATCATTTTCATCAATATTACTCGTATATCACATATTTTTATGCAATTACTTGACGGTTCTCTCAGAGCTACCTTACTGAAATATTTTTAAAATTGTATTTTTCATTTTGAGTCTTGTAAACAATAAGATATAAAAATGAAAACATGATATATATATATATATATATATATATATATATATATATATATATATATATATATATATATATATATATATATATATATATATATATATATATATATACATATATATATATATATACATATATATATATATATATATATATATATATACATATATATACATATATATATATATATATATATATATATATATATATATATATATATATATATATATATATATATATATATATATATATATATATATATATATATATATATATATATATATATATATATATATATATATATATATATATATATATATATATATATATATATATATACAGAGAGTCACTATATATATATATATATATATATATATATATATATATATATATATATATATATATATATATATATATATAATATTTTTCAATGTGAAATGTTCCAAGAGCTTTTAATCAGTGAACGAGCTACTGTTTGTGTACAATAAAGTATATCGGTTCTCTGCAAGTGTTTATCTCTGAGATGAGAGAAGGCTTTGTAAACAGTGATTGGAGTGACCGTAAGACAAGAGTCGGAAGTAACTTTAATGTCATGAAATATTAACTGGCATAATTGTTCACCGCCAAACCACCTGCTCTCTCAGGGAGGATGTTGACCGAATGTAAAACATACTAAATTCGATCCTAAAGTTACATACACATAAGGACGAGTTTACGCTGGTGTGAAGGACGGAGACGTTTCGATGGGAAATCGAAACCTATAATGTGAAGCATTGGAACCATTTTTCCAGAACACTCAAACTGTACCGTAAAGTATATATGGAAAAACTGAGCCAGGCATTTTTTCGTGAGTTGATGCAAAATATTGTTCGTGACTGATAAGTGTCAAAGATTGCTAACTATGGCCTGAGAGAGATTGTTTATTTGCAGCCTCTTGTAAGGGAGTGCTCAGGTATGGCGTGCTTATACATGTACGAAAGCCCTTGGCGGCAAAAGAGCTTTTTCATGCAGTGTATATATATATATATATATATATATATATATATATATATATATATATATATATATATATATATATATATATATATATATATATATATATTCCCCCCGAATGAGGGGGACAAAACTACTTCCTCCTTGTTCCCTTTCATGTAGTAAGAGTCGATTGAATAGGGGGGGAGCGAAGGTATTAGGAATTGCCTCCTCTATATTATCTTCCCGCAAAGAGTCAAGGTAATTTGCCTAGACTCAGCCATCCCCCTATAAGGAGGAATATGGCTCGTGTGTGTGTGTGCATATATATATATATATATATATATATATATATATATATATATATATATATATATATATATATATATATATATATATACACACCAAAGTCATATTCCCCCTTATAAGGGGGGTGGTTGACTCAAAGAAAATAATTTTACTTTTTGTGGAAAGTGAAAACAAAGGAGAGGAGTCCCTGTCCCCTCGCTCCGCCCCATTGAGTCAACTTTCACGAAACGCAGGGGAACACGGAGGAAGTATTCTTACCCCCTTCCTCAGGGGTAATATATATATATATATATATATATATATATATATATATATATATATATATATATATATATATATATATATATATATATTTATTTATTTGTACGTAATTGCATATGTGTACTCATTGATTAAAACTGCTTATTTTGCTTCTCCATTACTCCCCTCCACTCGAAACCTATAATGTAGTAGATTATATGCAACGTCTGTCCTGTTCAGTGGTTTCCATTTACTTATTACCTGTATATCGGCAGAATAATACAATTTAATTGCCGTGAAATTAGCAGATTTTGTAAGTCTAAGCTATGATTCGACAGCGTTTTAACCATTATATAATAACTATTTCATTATGTTATTTAACTTCCAGTCTGCTTTTTTTCAGTTGATTAACTTTCATCCCAGTTATCAGCCTTCTCTTATACTAAAAATGTTTTCATTTATCCCCAGCAGGCCCTGAAGGCACGGCAGAGAGATGGGTCCTCAGAGAGTCGTTCGTCTAGCCCTCGTGATAGTGGTTTGGTGATGTCATCGGCAGGGGCGTCAGACGCTGAAGGGGATCCGAGATCCCCTACAGGCGCTTCCTTCAAACATTCTCTGGCTTTCTTCCAAAGAGCGGCACATCTTGTTGCTTACAATACCAAAAATTCATCTCTTGGTAAGTGGGAAACCCGCATATACGTATAACAGACAGTCAATAATTGTCATTGTTATTCATGCATTACGTTGCTGAATATTATAAGCATTTAAATATTAGTCTGTATGAAAACTTGGTTTTAAGGGAGGTGCAGAAGAGATGATTTGGAACAAGTTCAGCCGCATTGTACACTTAACTAACAAATATTATACACACACACACACACACACACACACACACACACACACACACACACACACACACACACACACACACACACACACACACACACACACACACACACACACACACACACACACACACACACACACACACACACACACACACACACACACACACACACACACACACACACACACACACACACACACACACACACACACACACACACACACACACACACACACACACACACACACACACACACACACACACACACACACACACACACACACACACACACACACACACACACACACACACACACACACACACACACACACACACACACACACACACACACACACACACACACACACACACACACACACACACACACACACACACACACACACACACACACACACACACACACACACACACACACACACACACACACACACACACACACACACACACACACACACACACACACACACACACACACACACACACACACACACACACACACACACACACACACACACACACACACACACACACACACACACACACACACACACACACACACACACACACACACACACACACACACACACACACACACACACACACACACACACACACACACACACACACACACACACACACACACACACACACACACACACACACACACACACACACACACACACACACACACACACACACACACACACACACACACACACACACACACACACACACACACACACACACACACACACACACACACACACTTCTTCACAACCTCACTTATGGATCGTTTTTGCATAAGATTCAAATCCCTTGCTATATAGGCATCAGTAATGATCAGATATACAAATTAACGTATGGAAAAACATTAAGCAAATTGATAGGGTCGATTCTGCCAGGGGCAAAATATGTTTCATGTGTTCCTCTTTTATACTAGTTCTAGCCATATAAAAAGGAAAAGTTAGAACTGGTTTTGTATGATGTATACTGTATAGCATCATGTATTATTGATTTACTTTTATATCTTGTAAATTTAGGAAATTATAATTATTATTATTATTATTATTATTATTATTATTATTATTATTATTATTATTATTATTATTATTATTATTATTATAATTATTATTATTATTATTACTATTAAATTTATTATTATTATTATTATTATTATTATTATTATTATTATTATTATTATTACTATTATTATTTCACACAAAGAATATATATTGTACCGTTGACAAGCCTAGTTTCGGCGTGGGATGTAAAAGTGACGAAGAAGACTTTCGGAGTTTTATTTATTAAGTCTATTGGTCAAGCCACAATTGAACGTAATCGATAACGTGTTATTGCGAAGTGTGGGAGGGAAAAGGTTTTTATAACTGCTAATAAACAAATGGAGTTACCATAAAACTTTAAGTGGTAACTTTGGAAAAAGGAAGTGTACCTGAGGCCATAGGAAGTTTTCCTCTTTAATTGTTTTGAAATGTTATAGTGCTATTCCTCACGAGGTGTGACTCTATAAAGGTTTCAGGTCGCCTTTTAATATAAATGGGAGCTCGCTCTCTATCTACAGGGTGTCCACAAAGTCTGGGTACGTAGGAAATTTCACTATGCAGACCTATTCAATCGAGTTCACCTGAATTTTGTAAAGCGCGTCAAATTATGCATTGAAAATGATGGAAATCATATTGAAAATATTATTTATTAACATTAGATTTAAATAAAATTGTTTTGTTTTAAAAGTATGTGTTAATCAACTATGACATCTAGAATATTAATATTAAGGGGGGTTTACACGGTCAAATGGTTCGTCGAACGCGGCTCGACAGACAAGTGTTTGAAGTGATGTTCGAACGTGTGAACGGGGTATTTGGTTGTCGAACACGTTCCGTGTTCGACATCCAAATACCCCGTTCACACGTTCGAACATCACTTCAAACACTTGTCTGTCGAACCGCGTTCGACGAACCATTTGACTGTGTAAACCGCCCTTTAGATACTGATAATTTTCATGCAAAGTACACAGTACTATATCAAATGTTATAGTATATTACCCAAAGACCATTTCAGCATTTGTAATATAAAGTAAGTAATGTTCGAATTGTACTTACTTTTCTGATAAATGTTTTATTAGGTGTATTATAAGATGTTTTTTTGAGATTTATTATTATATAAAGAAAATACTTGGTTATTAAATATTCAGAATATTTGCTCAACCAAATTTTCTCTATCCCTTGCAGATGCTCGGCAAAAAGAATCTAGGCGACGCTCCGGTCGAAAAAGTAGCAGCAGCCATGGTAGCAGCAGTAGTGAGGCGTGGAGTGTGACCTCAGAAGACGCTGCTGCAGAACTCATCACGGGCTTGGTCATTGGTGAGGATGAACCTAACCTGGATGATGACCTCATCAGCAACATGGAAGATCAAGGCACTTATGAACAAGTCCTTTTCGTTAACGGACGACCCCAGTACCAAGACGATATCTGGTTAGTGAATCTTTTATTTTAGAAGAAGAGATATTTTTTTCCTAATTTGTTTTTATTGATGCTTAAAACAGCAGATAAAGAACACTAAACGCATTTTTCTTGGGATGTTTAGGAAAAATAATCAATATTTTTCATTAATTAAAGTTAGAATTTTTCTTTTTATATAAGTATTGTTAGTGGTCCAATTGGCAGAAGCTTACCTGCGCTATTTTTTTTTCACATAATATAGTTTTCGCTTTCATATCCAAAAAAAAAAAAAAGTTATTGAAAAAAAAATGGGGAAGAATCTGTTTCATATTTTTTCTGTTGACGTGAGACATATTCTGAAGATGAAGTTTTTTTTTCACTCTTTAATTTTTCCCTTCATTAAAGAGGCTTCTGAAAGTGTGAATCTTAATTCTGTTACCTATAGGGCCTCATTAATCATTCCAGTGCATGGGGCGAAAAGGAAGTGACCGTTAAGTAGACTTTTCAAGTGAAACAATTGCTGATTCCTAACGAAATATATCACCACCTGTGTTCTTTTATATTTCTATTATATATTCTATGTTT
>JAXCGZ010017247.1:75000-77500 GCA_037179515.1 Halocaridina rubra | reverse complement strand
TTGTTTTCCTTTTCCCTCGCTATGATACAGGAAATTCATTTCAATACTTTACTGTCGAAATATATTCTCAAATATCAATATTGTTTTATGAATGTGACACCGGGACATGCAAGAAAACTGGCATCATGACCCGGGCACCAAGAAAACATTAAGACTACGAAAAAGTAATAGCTTATGGACAAGGCAGAAATAAGCTAATGATTCACAATAGGCTGAAAGACAAGTCGAAGTATTGAGGACCCACAGATATGGCAGGATTAGGCTCCGATTTTATGATAAATCCTCTTTTTGAAGGAAGATAGGATATAACAATTTGAAAAGACAGAAGAAGAAAGAGAGTTTCAGAATCTGAAGGTGGATGGAAAGAAGCAGTCACTGCACCGACCCATCCGCGAGCTACAAATCTCCACACAGTAACTGTGAGACGACGCCACTTGGCGAATGTTATGCGGACTCAGCAGTGGAAAAGGGAGCAACTCGTCAACTAATCAGAGCAGCGATGGATGTAGAAAAGATATAAAAGAGAAATGTTGATACTTTATGACGAAGAGAAAGAAAATCCATATTAGAAGTAAGAGAAAGGTTATTGATGAGTCTGATTGCTTTAAAATAAACCCTATAAAGTAAATAAGCATAAGAAGAAGCACCCAAGATGTGCTAGCCGTATTCTAAGCAGGGACGGATGAGACCTTTTTTAGCTTTCAGGTAACTGTAAAGAGGAAAACTAATGACGAAAACGAAACAAAACCCACAATACTTTTTATGCAGATATAGAAATTTGTATTATGTGACTCCTCCAAGACAACTTAGAGGCTATCTGGAATCCTAATATATTAGCAGAATTAAGAGGGTAAATTTTGTTTGTCTCGACGACAACTAAGCTATCATGAGAAGTTAGAGATTACCCAGAACTGTCTTGGAGGCATTAAATTTAATTAAATTTTGGGAGACCACATTCAAATACTCTGTAAATAGGAGTTGAGAGTTAAACTAATAGTGATGCGAGAACAATTACAAGTGGCAGATGAAGGTTGTGAAGAGAAGGCAGAGGAAAAATGAAGGATAGGATTGTCGGCAAAGGCATGGAGAAGAAAGGACCATGGGGACTGAAGAAGATTGTTGATTTAGGGAAGAAAAAGGGTAGCTGAAAGAACAGAGTACTGCAAAACACCACTGTTAACAGGGAATGAGCTATATGTTACGCCGATAACAAACACAGAAAGAAAACTGGAAATCAGAGAACAAAGAGAAGGGGAAAAGCTATAAACAGGGAAAAGCCTAAGAGATATCAACGACAAACGATTCCTCATATATCCTCAGAGATCTCATCTTGCGGGAGCTGTACTGTTGATCAAAATTAGGCGAGTTAGATTCAAGATGATTTAATTAGTGAGAATTAAGCAAAGTTTCAAATACTTTTGCGATAGCAGAGGTTAGGGTAATAGGTCGGTAGTTAAAGGAATAGAGCTGTCACCCTTCTTAGGGACAGGCTGAACTAGATCATCCTTTAAAGATGAAGTATAGATACTGTTTGAGAAAATGAGGTGAAACATACGACAAAGCACGGCAGTCAATTCATCAGCATACTCTATTTTGAACATTTGCATGGATATCATCTTTAGAGAATGAAAAACCTTATGGACTGCATGAAGACTAAGGGAGGGCATAGGGTTAGAGAGGAGTAAAGTACAAGGAACAGGTATGCCGGAATTACTTTCGGAAGAATTGGCAAAAAAATGAAAGCCAAATAGTTTTTGGCTAAGGACCAAGAACATTTATCAGTGGGAAAGGAGATAAGGCCATCAACTTTTTTTTTAAAGGAAACTTTAGACCTTCGAGTATGAGCAGTGCAGCAGTTTCTAGCTGTAATAACATCAGAGTGATTTAAAGCAGAAGGAGAGGGTTGGTACGACCAGTATGTCCGATCCCTGGCCTGAATAGCAATGGAGCATGCATGTCAAACCAAAAACTAGTGGGCGAAAAAGTTTTCAGAAAAGAAGGGATGAAAGCCTCCATTCCCGAGATATATCGGCAACTTTTAGGACTACATAATCAGGACCATGTGTCATAAAGAGTAGTTATCCCATGGGAAATTAAAGAGAAAGTTAGGTGTATCATCATGTTGGGTATTCTCAAAGTGGCAAAAGCGGTGTTGAGTAGAAGAAACTGATGGAGAGGAAGCGAAAATAGAAGTGACTGAGATCAAAGAATGGTCAGATTTACCAAGAGGGGAAGTACGGAATATGAATAGCTTGAAGGACTAGAAGTAAAGAATAGGTCAAGAGTGTTAGCTGTATGGTCATGGTAATCGGGAACACTAGCAGATTGTTTGATAACCTGCTGTAGATCGTGAGTAGCAGAGAAAGCAAGGACTTCACTTCTTCCCACATCAGTGTGAGAAGAATGAAGCCACTCACTGTGGTGTACATTGAAGTCTCCCATATAAAAAACTTCAGCATGTGAGTGAGAATATACCAAGGACCCATGGCAAGAGGAAATA